>CABHPP010082692.1:0-32322 GCA_902168425.1 Peromyscus attwateri
ACACACACACACACACACACACACACCACACCACACCACACTCACGCACACACAGAATAGGTGAAATTCCTTAAAAAGCAAATTGAAATATTGAGTCCTGATTTATGGAGCTGGAAAGTCGCTCTCCATGGCGTCCTAGGCATTCATGTTGCTCATACTTTGATTTTCTCACTCTACATTTCAGAGATGCTAACCGATCACAGAGGCGACTGGAGCTGCATTCCCAGAGTAGACTTCTTCCTCTCTGAGCTTAGAACACAACATTTCTGTTTGTTTCCTTGCTGTTTTCGTTTGTTTGCTTTTTTCCTTGTCTTTAAGGACACATTCTTGTATATCCCATGCTGTTTTGGAACTCGTAGCTGTGAATGACCTTCAACCTTCTGATCACGTCTCTACTTCCAAATGCTAGGATTACAGGCATGTAATCCCAGTGGTAGACTACTTGGCTAGCATGGGGAAGACTCTGGGTTAGCTCCCAGCATTGCACTCTGCCATTGGAGCTACAGCCTCAGCCAGCCCCAGAACTCAAATCCTATTCTTATTTCTGCTAAGAAGTTGAGCCAGGCAGATCTCTGTGAGTTCGAGGCCAGCCTGGTCTACAGAGTCAGATCCAGAACAGGCACCAAAACTACACAGAGAAACCCTGTCTCGGGGGAAAAAAAAAAAAAAAGAAAAAAAGAAGGAAGGAAGGAAGGAAGGAAGGAAGGAAGGAAGGAAGGAAGGAAAGAAAGAAAAAGAAAGAAAGAAAGAAAAAGAAAAACAAAAAGAAATGTGGGGTTGTTTTTGGTTTTTGGGGTTTTTTTGTTGTTGTTGTTGTTGTTGCTTTTCTGGATCTCACTCTGTAGGCCAGGCTGGCCTGGAACTCACAGAGATCCTCCTGCCTCTGCTTCCCAAGTGCTGGGAATAAAGCACCTGTCGAATTGTGGTTTTTCATCTTAGCGACTCAGCACTTTTGGTATTTGCCATCCTGTGCTGATGTTAGCAATAAATGAACAAATCTATTCTGTTTACCAAACTTTGAAACAAGTCTTGAAAATGATATGCTAGTGTTTCTATAAGAAATTTAACATGTTTTCTTTTAAGGTATTTCAAGTTGTATGTCCTAAAAATTTGTGTTTCTTAAAGACAAAGACAAGATAGAGAATATAGATACAAAATAAATATTTAGAAAACTGTGTGTCCACTTTATGCCAGTGTTACCATCAAAGTTTAACTGTGCCAGGCATGGTGGCATATATCTGATTCAGCATCTGAGAAGTGGTGCCAGAAAGATTGTGTCCCAAGCCATCCTGGTCTACACGGCAAGTTCAAGGCCAGCCAGCTTGAGCAACATAACTAAGAGTATGGTTATAGGTCATGGTAGTGCACTTGCCTAGCATGGTGAAAGTCCTGGATTGGATCCCCAGGACTAAATGCACCACTACAGACTGCATCCGAATATCCACTTCCCTGAAAACTATGTCCTGTTTCTGATGTTCTCCTTACATGGTTATGTTCACTAACTCAGATCTGAGGTCTGCTTCGGTTCATGTTACATCACTGATGAAATCTAAAAGAAAAGAATTATTGAAAGCAATAATTTACAACGGATAAATAATCTTGAAGTAAATCAGATGGCTTCATTTTCATTTAAAACTGTAATTTACTTGTTTCTTTCTACAAAATTCTTAATTTCAGTGATGTAGTCTGTCGTCCATGTCTGTCAGTTCCACATCCATGAATTTAATTAACTTGAATCAAAAATATCAGAAAAAAATTGTTCTTTACTAAACATGTGCCTTTTCTTGTTATTATACCCTGTACAGTACAGTGCAGCAGCTATTTGTATTTATGTATTTACATTGTTTGAATTATTATATATAATCTAGTAATGACTTAAGCTATATATATATATATATATATATATATATATATATATATAAAGAAGACACACACATTTATATACAAGACTTTGCCATTTATATAAATGTTCATAGATCTTGATATCCATGAGGATTCTGCAGCCAAACCCCAACAGATATCAAAAAATAACACAATGTATAATCTTGCCTCTGTGGCTCGTTCCATATTTTCAAAAAAGCATACTTCTTAACCTTTTTTTATAAAAATCATTTTTAAATATAATCATTAACTTAAAGTTACAAAATGTAAATTTTGTGTTACAAATGTGTAACTGCTATTAACGAACTTATAGACTATAAAATGTTGTTTCCCGGTGTTATGTTACAAACTGTGTTTGTGCTTTTCTACAGAACACTCCCATGCCGCCTTCACCAGCTGTACAAGCGCAGGGCCAGCCTAACAGTTCTCAGCCTTCTCCACTCAGTGCATCCAGTCAGCATGCAGATCCAGTGAGGAAACCTGGGCAGAACTTCATGTGTCTATGGCAGTCTTGTAAAAAGTAAATGGCTGTTTGATTTGTTATACAAAAGTGTTCTTTGGTTTAGAGTGCTTTCATATTTAAATTTCTGTCCTATTTTGTATATAAAATTTCTTTTTCTGGAACCAGTAACTTTTAATGAAAAGTCCATTATGTTGTGAGTTATACTTACATGGATAAGTGGCATGCTTCAGCTGAAAGGTCTGTATCAGTGGTCAGAAGAACTCCACTGTTTAATGCTAGTAAGGAATGTGGCTGAGTATTGATTTTTAATCAGTTAATAGCCTGATTTTAAGCCAGTCATAGTGGTACAACTTTTAATCTCAGCACTCAGAAAGCAGAGACAGGTGGATCTCTTGAGTTTGACGCCAACCTGGTCTACATAGCAAGTTCCAGGCCAACCAAGGCTGCATAATGAAATCCTGTATCTTAAAAAATAAATAAATAAATAAATAAATAAATAAAAAAGCCATTATAGACTGAAGTGTTTAGTCATTAGTGCTTTTAATCCCATGACTCAGGGAGCTGAGGCAATAGATTGCCATGGTTTTGAGGCCAGCCTGTGCTTAATTGTAAGATCGATTTCAACCAAAAGAAAAACCAAATTTAATTGTGTGCTTTTTAAGGTAACATAGTAACAGATGTAAAATTTCTGGAAAAGCTTAGAAGTCATATCATTTCACAATTTAGTAACTAATGTGAACAGTAATAGGACTGAACTTATTTGTGTGTGTGTGTGTGTGTGTGTGTGTGTGTGTGTGTGTGTGTGTGTGTGGTGCATGTACGTGAACCAGAAACTCACAACACCAGTTAAGCTGCTGGTCAGAGAGCCCTTCCGGTCCACATGTGTGGACTCTTTCTGAGTGCTGATGTTACAGATATCCTTGCGTTTGTGCAGCAAGCACTTGGCACACTGAGCCATCTTCTAGCCCCAGGAATGAACTCACTTTGTTCATACTGGGGGTGAAGCAAGGCTTTGCATGTGCTGAGCAAGAGCTGGAACTAAGCTTCTTTAAAGTTAAAGCATTCTCAGACTTAAGGAAAACTTGAAGATGCTGGCTAAATTGAAATGTTTCTTTCTACCAGCAGAGCTGAGCCAAGACCCTTTGCCTTGAGTAACTTGAGAACTCTAAGCCTGGGGTACTTCCTTTAATAGGCAAAGTAGTTTTCATTTCTTAGAGAAGAGATTCCATTTTCATAGCATAAAGAATTTATATTAGCTCTTTTGATTTATTAGAGATAATTGTGTCTTATTAATTTCATATGCAGGGTTTTCATATAATCATGAGCTATCTATCCCCATAGCCTGGGGATTATTAATAGCATGGAAAGCCAGTGCTTATCAAACTTAAATCTCAAAACAGCAGTGGTACATGATATCAGTTTAGTGTGTCTTGACCAGTGGGTTTTTTGTTTTTTGTTTTCTTCTTTTCAATGAAAAAAAAAAAAAAAAAAAAAAAAAGAACACAGATTCATCATGTTAGTAAGGGTAAGTATCGGTTCTCCTTCTGTGTGTGTGTGTACTCGATCATAATGTAAAATCCCAGAGAAACTCTTTAGATTCTCTGGTTATTTCTTTTAGTCACTGAAACTGACCATCTTTCTTCATCTGTCTCTTTTTGCTGTGACAGAGATGGGACTTGGGGCTTTGCACATGCTAAACAGGGGCTCTGCCACTTGGCTAGACTTGCAGCCCCTCTTTGGTTGTTATTGCTTTAGTTGGTGTTGTAAGTTAGCTGACACCTTGTTCACTAGTGTGTCCTTGATATCTGTTTGTTGTTAGTGTGTACTTGATAGCTGTTTGTTGTTAGTGTGTACTTGATAGCTGTTTGTTGTAAGGTTTTGCTCTTTTTCTGTGCTCGAGTGGTGAAGAATAGCTGATCAATAGGTAGTCCATTAAAGCTGTTGACTCGAAGAATCTACAGTGGGGTCGGGGACTTAGCTCAGTGGTAAAACATTGTAGGCCTTGGTCTCAGTCTTTAGGGGGAATAAAAGAAGTTTAAAAGTAACTGCTTTAGATGAAGTTCTTAGAATGTGTTGACCACAGCAACAACAAATCCTGGAGGAGTTAATGAGCCTATCTAAACATGCAACATCACTTCCCATCTGATGAATATGATCCATTCTACGTAACTTAATGACATGCTACTGTTTGTTATGAATGAGACAGATACAATGATGCTTCTTAAAGCTTGTCCTTTTTTTCAGGCCATCATTTTTTCAGTTCTCATTAACAAGTTCAACCTGAGTCTACAAATACTTATCAAGTGTTTTCTTAGTGTGGGGTTCATGTGGTAAGAAGACTACAAGTACAAAAATACTTCTAGTTCTTGGGATGCATACCCCAAAACAAATCAATTACAGTTCAAGTAAGTGCTGAGAAAAGAGCATGTCGTAGTGCGGTCAGCAGCATAGCGACAGTTCCGGAGTGCTGGGAGTTTCATTTTAGCGTTGTGTTTGAGTTGAGTCTTGAAGAACGAGACAGAATTTGCCATAGTCAGAATGTCAAATGTAGTCTCAGAAATCACCGGAGTGCCCAGCATGCCCAGTAGACTGTGAAGAGCTTAGGGTACCAAGAACACGGAATAAGAGAAGCACTTTTGTTTTTCAGATTCAGGTTCTGTTCCAAATGAAAAATTATATGTCACAGCCATAGTCCACTAAGCGTTAGTTCAGAATTTTTTAATAATATCAAAAATATGAGTAGTTTTCCCACTGGCTTTAGAACTAAACTTATTTAGTTCATGGATTTGTGATTGTAAAATGCCTAGTATTTCCCATTGAAATACCTGCGTGCTCTCCTCCTTTATAGAATTGAGTGGCTTGAGTGTGCCTTTGATCTGTGTGGCAGTACTGACCTGGCTTGTCTCTTTAGACCAGTAGTCTGTAAGTCACCCAGTATAGAACCATGTGTCAACAACAAGATGCAAGAGTAGACATGTGCTTGTTTTCTCTTTCATTTCCTTGGTAGAACTTCCATCCTTTCATTTACAGTCTCTGTATAGAGCAGGGCTACCATTCCTTCCTGGGTTTTTGTTGTTTGCTTTTGTTTTCTTTTAGTTCTTTGAAAATCCCGTACATTGTGTTTTTATCATATCCACCCTTCCTTGCCTTCATACAACTTTTGTCTCCTCTTTTTTTTTCCCCTACCCATCAAGTCCAATTTATGCTGCCCAAATATTCTTGAACATGTGACATTCCAACAGAGTGTGGTCAGCTTACCAGGTAGAACATTCTTTTTTTCTTAGTTTTTTGAACATGTATAAGTGTTTTACCTTGCATGTATGACATGTCTACCACATGCATGTCTAGTGCCCAAAGTGGCCAGAAGAGGGCACCAGATGCTCCGGAACTGGAGTTAAAAGACAACTGTGAGCCACCATGTGGGTGCTAGGAATCAAACCCCCGTCCTCTGAAAGAGCGAGAAATGCTCTTAGCCACTGGACCATCTCTCCTGCTTCCTGGAAGCGGCGTTCTTAAAGCAAACTGGCTCTTTCTCTCCCAGCAGCTGGCGAGTACCAGCAGCTCCTCAGTTTCCTCCCCTTTCCATGCTGACCTTTGGTCTTGCTTAAGACCACATGGGACTTGTGTATGCTGTCACAGTCAATGTCGGTGCGTCTGTACGGCTGCCCTGCTGTCTGGAGGACACTGTCCTTGGAGTCACCCATCACCTCTGGCTCTTAAGAGTCTTTCTGCCCTTCTTCTGCAGTGATCTTGAAGGAAGGGATGGGATACAGACGTCCCATTAGAACTATCATTCCACACAGTTGTGAGTCTCTGTGTTAATCTCCATCTACTGCAAATAGAAGCTTCTCTGGTGAAGGTTGAGATGCACTAATCTGTGGGTAGAGTGAGAAGACATTTAGAAATCAGTTATTACTGTGTCCAGTAGTAGTAGTTTCACCTCTAGAGCCTAGAACTTGTCTAACCGCAGGTTCTTAGCCAACAGTGGGCCCAGCATAGGTTTCATCTTGTGGAGCAGGACTTCAGTTCAAGAAGAAAGCCGTCGGTTATCACTGTGACGTCCATGTCAGCCCTTCATCAGTGGGCATCTGGTCATGCCGTTCATTATTGTAGCCCATGGGAGTATTCCTTCCTTAAATGTTAGGTGGAATCCACTAATGAAACCATCTTGTCCTGATTCTTTTTGCTTTGCACGTTATTGATTCAATTTCTCTAGTAATTATAGGTCTGTTCAGATCACCTGTTTTTCCTCCTGTGAGTTTGGTAGAATTGTTTCAGAGATAACTGTTTGTCATTTGTGAGCATAGAACTATAAGACCTTACAGTGCACTCTTTCACTTACTACATTTGTTTGTGTGTGTGCACACACACACACATCCCATGAAACGAGTATGAAGGTGAGAACAAAGGCACCTTAACTAGAGTCAGGTCTCTCCATCATGTGGGTTTGGGACAATGGATTCAGGTCATCAGGCTTGGCAGCAAGAGCCTTCACCCCCGAGCCATCTCACTCGCCCCTCTGTGTTATAATCATTTCTAATATTAGTGACTTATATCTCCTTTTTTCCTTGGTCTTGGCTAGAGTTGTACTAACTTTATTGAACTTTTCAATAAATACAAACTACAGGTGCACAACAAATCTTTTTTATTTCTCATTCTCTTCCTATTGACATCCTTTATTCAATTTCATTTATTTCTGCTATGATATTTTTTAATTATTCTCTTCTGTTTGCTTTTTCTAGTTTCTTGGAATAGATGCTTAATTTTACTGATTTTAGATCTTATTGATAAAAATGTTCATTTTGTCTTTCTAAGTTTTACTGTATTTCTCAAATTTTGAAGTTGTATTTTCATTTAGTTCAGAATATTGAAGAGTGTCATTTAATCTCCAACTATTTTGTTTTTAGCAGCTATTATTTTGTTGTTTACAGGTTGTCTAAATTTCTTTTCCTGTTGCTGTGCTAAAATATGATGACAGGCCGGGTGGTGGTGGTGCACCCCTTTAATCCCAGCACTTGGGAGGCAGAGGCAGCTCTGAATTCAAGGCCAGCCTAGACTACAGAGCAAGTTCCAGGACAGGCTCCAAAGCTACACAGAGAAACCCTGTCTCAGGGAAAAAGAAAAAAAAGAAAAAAGAAAGGAAGGAATAAAAAGAAAATAAACTGAGAGAAACAACTTAAGGGAGAGGGTTTCCTTTCTCAGGGTTCAAGGCACAGTCCATCATGGTGGGGAGGTCAAAGCGGCTGAGCTGTAAGCAGCTGCTCACATTGTCACGTTATACCTACAGCTGTAGAAGAAGCAGAGAGTGGTCCACATGTGTCTGTGCTCAGCTAGTCTTATATAGTCCAGGACTGAAACCTAGGGAATTGTACTGACCACAGTGAGCAGGTCATCCCACCTCAAGTAATGGCGGTCAAGGTAATCCCCCACAGACATGCTTGGGAGTCCATCTCTCAGGTGACTTGAGATTCTGTGATGTTGACATACACATACAGGTTAACTCCTTGTAATCTGACAGTACATGCTCTGTGTTTCTATTCTTTTTCATTTGCTGGAGAGTATATTATGGTACTAAATGTGTTATAACATGTGAATGTCTCATGAGAGATTGATAAGAATATCATTCGATGAAGTATTCTCTACATGTTAATTAAGTCCAAATGATTGATGCTGCTGGCTGGTTCAGTTTTTTTCTTTACTGATCTTCTGCCTGTTTGATATGTCACTTACTAGTAGGGACGTTCAAGTGCCCAGCTAGGAGACTGGGTATGTCTGCTTTCTCTATAGTGCCCATCCTTCTTTGCTTGATAAATTTTGATACTTTGTGTTAGGTATATATACTTTATGGGGAATGCTCTGTGTGTGTGTGTGTGTGTGTGTGTGCCACTTGTGTGTTTGTTTGTATCATTTGACAAGTTTGAAGTTCTTGTTAAAAGTCAGAGATAGCTCATAAGAACCGAAGGAACAGACTTTTAGCATGCATCTTACTTTAGATGACTAGGAATTGAGTGGTGTCTAATCCGTCTGTGGGTATCCAGGCTTCAATTTCTTTGTTTTCTTAGCAGTTCTCTTTTTAAACATTTATTTAGTGTGTGTGTGCAAGGGTATGTCAGTCACTGTTTAGTATCACCATAGGTCACTGGCTCCAGCAGTATTTCTGGTCCTTTCTGGTCACATGTCTCCCTGGCTTTTAGGATGATCACTTGCCCTGTGTCTTCAGTTTTCTGATGAGTATAGAAAGTGTTCAATATTTGGCTGCTCTGTCCCCCTGCCCCTGTGTGTGTATATGTGTGTCTGTCTGTCTTTCATTCTTGCTCTTTCTTTCCCATTCCTCCCCGCCCCCCATCTCCCCTGAGCCCGGGGCCTTCTCCTCACTAGGCAAGTGCTCTTCCACATAACAACTTCCTATCCCCTCACTCTGCTTGATTTTTTGGGGGTTGGAAATGATACCGTTTGGTCTCTTCACATTACCTCGTCCATTGCCCTTGTTTGTGTATTACTATTAAGCACAATGTTAACTATTAAGCTCATAACTGAAATATATAAAAAAATGTGTTTTTAAAGAAAATTTAGCCGTAAGAGTTCTATCTTGTTTTCTGAATAGTAGTTTGAATTAAGACTTTGTTTGGACAAGGCTTCTGAAGCCGTCCATAGAAGACATCTGAAGGTCAGTTATCTAGAGTATGGTGGTCATCTCGTTCTCTAGCCACTCACTGCCAAAGCTCGAAAGTATTTCCATCTAAGAGAAATGTAATCTATAATGTGGTCATGTTGACAACTCCATCATTAATGCTCACACCAAGAATGCCAAGGTTCCCAGATTTATTCTCATTAAACATATCAATTTAAAGCTGTTTTGCTTATGAAGCAGAAACTTTGACTTTATGATAGAAAAATGACTATTTTCTGAGCCCCTAGAAATCACTGAGGTGATGCTGAACTATGTCATTGACATTCCAACAGGTACCAGCTTCATTACTAGTTTGCAAAAGATCAAAACTTAGAGGTAACTAGCATTTCTATTCTCATGAGGATTTTGATACTCAGAATTCCTAGAAAATAATTTTCTCTAGTTATGTGCATTTCTGGAATAATGTAATGAGCTTAAAAGTACAGAAGAAATTTAAATATTTGCTTAACAGTGGTAGAAGCTTATGTAGAAACATGCACTTAAAAAATTGCCAAGTTAAAAAAAATTTTAAAAAAATTGCCAAGTTAATAATTTGGAAATACTTTATATAGTAAAATATTCAGAGTGCTGGGTGGTGGTGGCGCATGCCTTTAATCCCAGCACTCGGGAGGCAGAGCCAGGCGGATCTCTGTGAGTTCAAGGCCAGCCTGGGCTACCAAGTGAGTTCCAGGAAAGGCGCAAAGCTACACAGAGAAACCCTGTCTCGAAAAACCAATATATATATATATATATATATATATATATATATATATATATATTTTCAGAATAGACATTTTAATTCACAATACAGTGCCTGCAGCAAGGAATGTTTAATTCTAGATGTTGCCAGCTAGGATTGACTTAACTAATGATTAAATTGGTCAACAGCTTAAGTTGCAGGGCAGTGGGAGAATAAAACCAAAATTAATTGTAAGGCATCTTTTGTCTATCTGTGGTCACAGTATGCTGCTTTGCTGCCTGACGTTCTGTTGAACCTGCACAGTGACTGCTGCACACACGGCTTTTCAGTCACACTTCCAACTGCTGCACACATAGCTTCTCAGTCACACTTCCGACTGCTGCACACACAGCTTCTCAGTCACACTTCTAAGTTGAATGAAACCTCACTAGCTTGATTTGAACTCAGCGGTTGTGAGCTGCACTGGCTTGGCGTCACTCATTATCATGATAGTCATGAAATCTTGCTGCTTCCAAGCCTACACAAGAATCTGTGTGAGACTGGAAGTTTTGCTGATGTTTTACTGATATAGAGAACTAATGAGTCATCCTAAGGGCAAGACTGATTTCATGTGATGCTGCTGTGGGTAACATTACTTTGAGAAGTATATGCTCCCCAAGGCTTCACCACCTCTGCTGTAAGAAAAGTTCCTTGGAAAGTCCCTAATTACTACTACAGGTGGTAATGTGTGCATTGGCTCGTTGGTTGGCTTGTTGGTTGGTTTTGAGCTTACTCCATTCTTTTAACATTGAGTTCCAAAGAGCCCAATTACTTAAAGATGTTACCAAATATCAAAAGGTTCACATAACATAAAATTAATTGAGGTTAAAAGTATACCTTAGTTTATACCTAGTTACATATTTCTGCATATTAAGGTATGTTAGGGGAGATAAATCAGCCTTTAGTGTTTCACATAAATACCTAGTTTAAAATTCCAGCTCTGATATTTAGCTGTGTGATTCTGAAAAATGATGTTTGAAAGCCCATTTTTTAGCATAAAGTGGGGATGAGAATGTGCTGGGTGCCTGTGTATACTGAGCAAGATTTAGATAGAAGGCACTCCATGCTGTGAGGAACTTCCTAGGAACAGTGTGATGTGCACAGTGCCAGATCTTTCTGGGAAACCAAGTGAGTAACCATGCTAGAATTTGATTCAGATTCATCTAGATGCTTCATTCATCCCATTAAGAATATGCACACAGCTCCCTGCACCTAAGGCTCAGAGAACATTGCAGAAGAGGGGTGGAAAGATGGTAAGAGCCAGAGGACCCAGGAGTTTGCTGTGAGGTTGTGTCTCTGTATTGTCAGGAGCTACACTTTATACAATCTCAACTTGATGCCTAAACATGAACTAAACATAGACATGCCAAAGTGGACAGGGAAAAACGTCCATGAGGCCCCACCCCACACAAAGAACTACAGACACCTAAAGAATGCTGGGGGTGGAAGAAACAGTTTTCCTCAGGGAACAGTACCCCAGTTGGTTTTCCAATACGAAATGGTCAACCCTGAAAGCATGCGTACAAGCAAGAGTGTATGGACTGAGCTGGTTATATTTAGGAATATATATGTATATCTGTGCTGGATAGTTTCTTGATTTGACTTCCTCAGTGATGGACTGTCACCTGGAAGTGTAAGTTGAAATAAACCCTTGCCTCACCAAGTTGCCTTGGTCATAGTGTTTTATCACTCAATAGAAACCCTAACTAAGACAAGTTGGTTCCAGTATAGTGGGGCACAGCTGTGACAGACCTGACCATGTTGGATTGGGGAGGATTGTGAAAGGACTTTGGAACTTTGGGCTAGAAAAGCCATTGAGTGTTGAGCTCAGTGGAAGATAAGAATGTTGAGAGCAGTGTGGATGATGGAGGCCTGGAGCAGAAAGTAAAGACTCTACCAGGCCCTTTGTGTGAAGAATCTGTGGTGTCTGATCAGGCAGAGCTGAAGAATTGGCTGTGATTGACAAGAGACCAGAATTGTTAAAGGAGAACCTTTCTTTTACTGGGACAGTTGATGCTGAGAAATTAGCAGTGACTAAGAAGAAAGCATCACTGAGGTGAAGTCTTCCGGGAGGTGTTTCCTCAGGGTCAGCACACAGAAGCTGTGTTCTAGAGGCGGCACCAGGTTGTACCTTGTGCTGGCATCTGTACTTGGTAGTGGAAGAGTCACCCAGGTGGTACTGGTTTTGAGGGCACAAAGGAGTCATGGAGAGCAGCTGAGGCTCGGCACTGTGAGAGGCCAGGAGAGGCCATTGGTGAGAGTGCAGCCTCAGTGGCAGTTGAAGGGCAGGACTGAAGGGGTCATGCAGAGAAGATGAGGCTTGGCACCTCGAAGAGAGCCTATGAGAGGCCATTGGTGAAAGTGCAGCGCAGTTGCAGCAGGGGACCCCAGCATTTTGGAGATGCCAGTACCGTGGGATGACCTCTAAGGACAGCAGCAGTGGGAGTGGACTTTGTCCGAGCCCGGAAGACAAACGGTGTGTGCTGCAGAGAAGGCAGAGTTGGAGAAATGACCCAAGCACTTTGGGGGAGCCCAGAAGACCAGGAGTGGATCCCAGACATTGGACATTCCATTATTTACACTATTGGGAGTTTGGTTTTGCTTTGACCAGATTGTTACTATGCCCAGGTTCTCCCTCTTGAAATACAGAAGTATTTAACTTGATTTTTGTTTTTTGGGGTGTTTTTTTTGTTTTGTTTTGTTTTTTGGTTTTGTTGTTGTTGTTGTTGTTTTTTGGGTTTTCGAGACAGGGTTTCTCTGTGTAGCTTTGCGCCTTTCCTGGAGCTTGCTCTGTAGACCAGGCTGGCCTTGAACTCACAGAGATCCGCCTGCCTCTGCCTCCCGAGTGCTGGGATTAAAGGCCACCAACGCCCGGCGATTTTTGTTTTTTAACAGAAACAAAAGGTTGAGAGATTTTGGACTTTTAAAAGAGATTTTTGGACTTTTAAAGACGCTGGATATGTTAACGGGACTGAATTTGTAATGTGATTAAGTTTATGAAGACTATGGGGCTTTTAAAGTTATTTATGTTTTTAATGTGAGATCTTAGGGATGAATGCAAAAGGAAGGGTGGCTTAATAGTGATGTGTTTGTGCGTCAGGTTGACAAGGGATCAGTTGTGCTGCCTAGTTTTATGTCACCTGGACACAAGCTGAAGTCATCTGAAAAGAGGGACCCTCAGTTAAGAAAATGTCTCCATAAGATCGGGTTGTAGGCAGGCCTGGAGAGCATTTTCTTAATTAGTGATTGTGCATGGTGCCATCCTTGGGCTGGTGTTCCTGCGTTCTATAAGAAAGCAAGCTATTTGGAGCAAGCCAATAAGCAGCATCCTCCATGGCCTCTGCATCAGCTCCTGCCTCCAGGTTCCTACCCTGCTTGAGTTTCTACCTTGACTTCCCTCACTGAAGGAGTGTTGCCTGGAGGTGTAAGTGGAAATAAATCGTTTCCTCCAAGTCGCCTTGGTCATGGTGTTTTATTAAGCAATAAAACCCTAATGTAGACAGTATACATGTATGCATAGAACAACTATAAATGAAAAAAAGGGCCATGAATTTGAAGGGGAGCAAGGAGGGGGATGAGGGAGGGTTTGGAGGGGGAAAAGTGAAAAATGAAATGATGTCATTATAATAAATCTTGAAAATAAAAACATAGTTTTTTGTTTTTCTTTTTTTAAAGAACATATACACAGACTTACAGCTTAAATTCTGTGAACTTCGGTATGATAAGAATCACTTAGCACCTACATTGTATGTACCTTCTTCCTGTGGTACTTTCTCGATGTGGACTGTTTTCAACCTACTGTTGATGTTTTATGGGAGATACATATTTTTAAAGCATATCTTAATGTCTGTATGTTTGTTTGCCTGTTTGATTGTTTGTTGAGACAGGGTCTCACTGCATACCCCTTATTGGCCTAGAACTTACTATATATACCACTTGCAGAGATCTGCCTTGAATTTTATAATTTAAAAGATTAGTAATATATTTGTATATATGGCTGTATGTGGGTCTGTGCATGTTAGTGCAAGTGTCTGCCAAGGCCAGAAACATCTTATTCTCCTAGGGTTAGATCTAGGCAACTGTAAGCCGTCTGCTATGTACGCTGAGAACTGAACTCTTGTCGGTAATAGCAGTGTGTCCCCTTTAACAATGAGCCATCTCTCCAGCTTCAGAATGAGGAGTTTTAATAGTGAAATTAGACTTGTTCATCTCCCTCTCATGTTAAACTCTTATATCTGGATATAATACAGTCTGACTAATCCTCTACCAAGGTGGTTGATATCCCCTGGTTCTTAGCAGCCACTTATGCAGTTTCATTTGATTATAAAATAATGCATTATCTTTGATATTTCTTTTGTTCTAAGATAATATGTAAAACAAATTGATATCAAAGGTTTAATTGTTTTACAGCAGTAATTTGGTGTAGGTTTTTATGTATGCTCATAAATTTTTTTACATTTATACATAATGTGTTCTATACTAGAATTTTCCTACAAAAGATATCACATGCATATTTTGTGCAAATAATGTGGAAGATTTTGCTATTTCGTGGTGGTGGTTGTTGTTTTGCAGCAGGAGGGCTATTAAGACATGAAATACTTTTATATCATTAAGAGAAAAGAGACTACCAAGACTTGACCAAGAAAATACTAAATGAATCTAAACTCAACTGTTGTTTTCAGCCTTTTGATATTTGCCTGCCTTATAATTGTAGTGTTTCTTTTTAAATTGTTCTTTTGAATGTGGTAGGTTTGTTAAAATATAAAACTATATTATGTGTTTTTGGGGTGTGTGTGTGTGTGTGTGTGTGTGTGTGTGTCCTCTTGAATAGACTGAAGGCTTTTAAAGGATGAACTTGAGGAAATGGGAAATGGGTTTGTGTCCTAGGGCACCTGCTGATAGGAACAGGCTGGCCTGAACCAGCACCAGTGATGATCATGGGCTGTTTTGGTTTAGGTAGTTTTTAAATACTTTCTTTTTGTTTGTTCTTTTCTGTTGTTGGGGAGTGTGTGTATTTGTTTGTTTGGTTGGTTTCTTTTAATTTGAGTATTTTACTCCTAAATGGCTACTTAGAGCAGCTGGGTTTAGGAAATTTACCCTTATGTTAATTCTGTTCACTAGAACCAAAAAGCCTATTGTGTGATCAAACAAAATAACTTAAGGGAAACTGCACTCCTGAGAAGCCTGCCCTGAGCTGTTCTCAGCTGCTTAAATAATCAGCAGAGGGTGAGGTGTTTTAAACTGTATTGTTGTAATTGAAGATGGTATGTACCTTTGACAGTTGACAGTGACTGAGAGAAAAACAGCAGATACAGCTAATGCAGTAAAAAATTATGAAATGTTCAATTTTGTATTGCTTTGCTAAATATTGGTAAATTCTAATTCCTATCTACTGAGAGTAGCAGCACCAAGGGAAAAGTGTACTTCTGAGGTTTGGGGAGCTATTGAATATACCATACCACAGGAGGACGACTTGTAGTACTAGGAATGAAACTTGGGTCATCAGGCATGATGCCAAGGGCTTTACCTGCTGGCCCTAGAATCTATATTCTTAAACATTGTAGTAAGTAGAAAGGGAAAGGTAGAAGGTACAAAGAATGTAGTAACATAAAACTCAGTGAGTAAATCATAGAGAAAGCCTGGGGACAATAGCTGAGATCCAAGAGAAAAGGACAGGTGATGACCAGAGAATCTATGTATGGAACTGGAAAGGAAGCACTAAGATTGAAGTTCTTTCAGTAATGTGTCTTATTTGGGAAGATAGATAAAACTGAGACATTGTATCCATGTTCACAAATTTATACTACTCAAGGAGAAGACAAGGATTGACATTTTGTAAGGTCAACCTATAAATGGAAGGTTTTCTCCCACCTGCCAGTTCCTGAATAATCACTCAGAGGCTTAATATTAATTATAAATGCTCGGCGAGTAGCTCAGGCTTATTACTAACTAGCTCTTACAATTAAATTAACCCATAATTCTTATCTATGTTTAGCCACGTGGCTTGGTACCTTTTCTCAGCACAACACTCTCATCTTGCTCCCTCTCTGCCTGGCGACTCCTGACTCTACCCTTCTTCCCAGCATTCTTAGTTTGATCACCCTGCCTATTCTTCCTGCCTGGCTACTGGCCAATCAACATTTTATTAAACCAATTCAAGTGACAGATCTTTACAGGGCACAGGAGGATTATTCCACAGCATTTCCTCCTTTTTGTCTAATTAAAAAGGAAGGTTTTAATTTTAATGTAGTAAAATTATAAACAACAAAAACAGTTATTAAGTAATAATTACAGTTACATTATCTAGTCTATTTGTATTTGACAAAATTAGAGAAAAAAATTTATTATCTATCTTGTTGAGTCTAAAGTTTCACATTTAGCTTTTTATCATAACTACAAAAACCTATAATTATACCTATCTAGTCTTCAACTCAATGAAAGACCCCAGAAGGGTAAAATGTTACCTAATGACAAGGACATCTCTCTGTCTGGACAGTCACTCAAAGTTCCTTTGTATCGTTGGGACATCCAACTCTGGCCTGTAGGCCTAGCATATCTGACAGACTTTGCTGTGAAGCAGGGAATTTTGAAGGACTGTCCTACCTTGTCTTGGCAAAGTTTGGCAGTTGCCTTTCTTGTGTCCTGATGGTCCAGTTTGGACAGTAACTGTCAGCAATTGAGGCAAGGGCAGTTTCTCTGCCCACATGGCTAGCTTTTGCCATAAAGAAAACAAACTCTATATGGAGTTTCTTCAATGCCCGTCATCCTCTTTGAAGTAATTGGTGCTGCTAGGAGCAGATGTGTATCAGTGTCAAGAAAAGTCTAAGTTCTTTTAAAACATTTTAAATGCCATACTCTGTAGGTCTATGAAGTGTTTGAAGATTACCTTTCTATCTGAAATGTATCTCTGTGTAACCCTGAAAACCTAACTGACATGACTATAAGTTTGCTATTATAGATGACTATTACCTATACTTCTTAATTATATATTACATTTTTGTTTTGTTTTGTTTTTTTGTTTTTCGAGACAGGGTTTCTCTCTGTAGCTTTGTGACTTTCCTGGATCTCACTCTGTAGACCAGGCTGGCTTCGAACTCACAGAGATCCGCCTGGCTCTGCCTCCCGAGTGCTGGGATTAAAGGCGTGCGCCACCACCACCCAGCTATATATATATTACATTTTTAAGTTAGCTGCGTAAATATAATTACCCTAAACAAGAGTAGGAATATACATACAGTATAACAAAATTAACTTTAAATTTGTATCAATAAACCAAAATCCATACCAATGTAAAATATGTAAGACTAATAGTTGTTTTTTTGGATTAGATTCAGTAATCTACCCTTTTATCATTTTTTATTTCATTTTATTTTATTTTTTATTTCTTTGGTTTTTCAAGACAGGGTTTCTCTGTAGCTGTGGACCCTGTCCTGGAAACTCTCTCAGTAGACCAGGCTGACCTGGAACTCACAGAGATCTGCCTGTCTCTGCCTCCTGAGTGCTGGGATTAAAAGCGTGTGCCACCACCACCCAGCTTATCCTGTGATTCTGTATCCGCTCTTTTTCTTTTCAGAACAAGATCCCTGAATCTAAAATCTCGTATTTAACTTTTTTCTGACCATTCTCCATAACAACTTGTAACCAACCCCCCCTAAACAATGATAAACATTCATAATTTATTCTTGGGAATGTTGGCATAGTTCTCTAGACTACTTCCTGTCGATTGGGGGTACTGGTAATCTTTGGGGGACCCTAAGCAAATTTAGGATAGTTGTTAAGTCTTGCCTGTAGTATTCTGTGAGGTTTGATCATTTCAAGTCAGTAGCTTGAAGGTGTTTGGGATGCTGGATCATGTGGGCCATTTTTATTGGTGTCTGGTCTCCTTGTTCTGAAAATATATAAACTTTTAAAGGTAACATCATCTCTGTATTAATACAAATATAAACTGCATTGTACGTAAGCCAGTCAAAAATAATCTTTTGTTTTATGTTTGAGCAGGTAAAATATATGTTATGTATCTTGTAGTTATTTTAGGTTTATTTTTCCATGTCTGTAGCTAAGATTTCAGGGAGTCTTTCTCCATCAAACCTGATTTTCCTTAACCGAGGATGAATCCAGAGCCTCTCATTTCCTATGGAAATAAAAGCAGATCCTCTTTCCCAAAGTAACATATCTTTTGACTTAAATTTTAAACTCTGTATTTTCCATCTTTACATGACTTATTATATTTTTATTACTCTATTTCTTTTTTAAGAACTTTCTCTACCCTTTTCCTTTTTTCTCTCCCAAGCCTATGTATATTTTTAAACACACTGTAACCAGCTTAGAGATTTTTTTTTTGTCTTTACTGTGTATCTGTAACCTTTTCTGTGTGCATGAGCAAAGCCCCAAATCTGTCATTCAGCAAGCTAGCGCTCGCAGCTCATGTCTAAAGGCAGTAGCTGAGAACCACCTCTCTCCTGAGGCCCCTGGGAAAGACTGCCGAAACCGCCCTGCTGCTTAGCTCATGGCCACCGGCAGCCAGCTAGCTCTCTTGTAGACCGTTGTTGGAAGACGTGTCTCTGCGCTGCTGCTGGCATGAGACTGTGAGAGACGAGGAAGCCCAGTGTGGCTGTTTGTTTCAGTTTAGAACCTTTTTAAGCTTTCTCAGGTCTTAGGTGGAAATTCCTGTCCCTGTCTGCCAGCAACTCCCAAATACCCAGCAGCCACTTCCCAAATAATTGACTCGGAGACTTATATTAATTATAAATGCTCGGTCGGGCAGTGGCGATTATCTCTCCCTTCTATTTATGGCTGTCTTGCATCAGGTAGTTTTACAAATAACATCAAAACTAGATTTCCAGTAAGTGAAATCTTTCAGAGAATGTTTTTTGCCCAGTGTAGTCAGTCACCTTGTAAGCCTGTCAAAAGGAGCACATTCACATGTGTGTTGATCTTAACAGTTTTCAGCAGAAGACAGTGAGGTATGCTAAGGCAAACGATTTTACAGTTTGAATAAAGATGCTGCATTATTATGGGAATGACAAGTTATATACAACATCCAATCAGCAGCAGTTCCCCTTGTTCTCAAAAGACAGAGTACAGAGAAAGGAAGCTGAGAGGAAATACAGCACGGTGTTAATACAGCTACTGGGAACTGGATCACAGGAAAGTGTTGATTTTCTTTGACCTTTAATTTTCGGGTTCATTAAATGAGTGTGCTTTTATGATTTGGGAGTGAGCTTACATGATTACTTGAAAGGAAGTAGTGAGGAGAATTCTTCTAGATATGGTAGCAAGCAGCAATGGCACTCTGCCTTGTCACTGATTCTTCTTCAACCCAAAAAAATTTATAATCTGTAATGTCCACATACATTTGCTTGCATTCTTTAGTTCAGCTCTCCATTTGGAGGGTGGAGGGCATGTAGAGAGAGCAGCTTGCTAGGTAGCCTCGGTTGTCCTTGGACCTCTCAGCCTTCCAAATGTTGGGGTTACAGGTATGTGCCACCATGCCCAGCTATATTTGAACATTAAAATTCAGATCTTTTATCATATTAGTTTGGAACCCTTCACTGTTTCTCACACCCATATAATTCTTGAAACTAGCTGCATTAGAACTAGGTACCTTAGAACTTCATCCTGAACTACCACAGCAATGCATGACTCATACAGGTAGAGTAGGTAGATTCAAAAGAAAGGAGAGAGACTTGGGAGGAGGTAAAGGTGAATGGACTGAAGAGAAGTGCCAGGTATGGTGTTGGATGGGTAGACTGACAAACACAAACCTGTGTTATCTTAAAGTCATTTGCACACAATTGTATGTATTTTAGCAGTTAAAATTTAGCAGTACAAGGAAACACTGGCTGGCTGGATGTGGTGTGTGCCTGTACTCCTGCACTCAAAAGGTAGAGGCCTGAGAATCACCGTTTGGACCAGCGTGGACTACATTCTGAGACCTGATCTCAAAACCAATTTTGAAAAATTAGCCATCTTTTTTTTTTTCTCATTAACAACTTAACAACTTCATGTATCACAGAGTTGTTTAATGTTATGTCCTGCAAAATGCTTAAGACTGTAGTCCTTTCTGATAAGTCACTAGCAGTACATTTACATTTAGGGTATGTATAAACAACATCCCTTAACCAAGATACATTCTGAGACATGGGGACTTAGGTGATTCTTTACTGTATAGACATCATGGAGCCTGTATTTACTGAAGCCTATATACAGAGTCTGTTACACAAGAAAGCTATAAGTAGAAGAAAAAATTATAATAGATGAAGCAGTCACATATGGTATCAATATCAAGTGTTTTCATTTATATACTAACTACTGTCCTTTATGTGGCTGGCTGTATTTGTTTACACCAGCTCCTGCACCCAGTTGCCTACGTACTCGCTTAGGATGATAGGAAGTTTTTAGTCTCCTCAGACTTTTGGAAGTCATGTATGCAGCCATGCATGCCATCTGTCATTGACCAGTACATTATATACATTATTGTATAGCACATAAAATCTTTTCAATTAGTAACATAATAGAATCTCAAATTTTGAACATAATAAGAAATGTTCCTTTTGACAGTCTATATATCATTCCAGTTGTATTTGTTTCATGTGAGTGAAATATTATTTGGAGTACTTAAAATTTAAATGGATATCTTGATTTCAAGTTTCATAATAAGTTTCATTGGTATTTATATATCTGAATATGAATAGGAATGAAATTTGTAATCTGTGACTTTAAGATTGTCTTTATTCAGTAATTATATTCTTCATTAAATCTGTTTTTAAATATCAGACGTTTTCTGAAATGATGTTAATTTGAGATACTGGATATATAATACACATTAAAAATCGATTCAGGGCTAGAAAGATGGCTCAGCATTTAAAAACATTTGCTGATTTTGTAGACGACTTTGTTCTCTTCCCAGCACCCACACGGCAGCTCACAACCATATGTAACTCCAGTTCCAGAGGATCCAGTACCGTCTTCTGACCCAGGGGCACCAAGCACATGGATGATACATGTATATCTGTACAGGCAAAATACTCATACACAGAAAAATAAGTCAGTCTTTAAGAATACTTTTTAATTTATTCCAACATACACACAGTTACATAATAGCCAAAAATAGAATCCAGTGCCCTCTGCTGGACACTGCAGGTACCTGAATACATGTTTGCACGCGCGCGCGCGCGCGCGCGCGCACACACACACACACACACACACACACACACACACACACACACACTCATGAGCAAAATAAAATCTTTAAGAAAAAAAAAGTTGTGGCCAAGATTTCTTAGCAGTTTTTTAAATCTGTTATATAAACATGATTTGAAGAATTTATCTCCGTGTCAGATAATCTTGCCTTTCCTTTTCTAGGTGGTTCCAGACGCCCTCCCAGGTGTTCTACCACGCGGCTACTGAACATGGAGGGAAGGACGTGTACCCGGGGCAGTGTCTCTGGGAAGGCTGCGAGCCTTTCCAGCGCCAGAGGTTCTCCTTCATCACCCACCTGCAGGTGCGCGCCAGGTCCCGTCCGCTTGGTGACCCGGCTGCTCGCGGTAGAGATTATAATGTATATGTCTTTTCTTTTCTCCTTAAGGATAAGCACTGTTCAAAGGATGCTCTGCTGGCAGGATTAAAACAAGATGAACCAGGACAAGTGGCAAATCAAAAATCTTCTACCAAGTAAAGACAATTAGTTTCCTTCCTATCAAGCGTAAAGAACAAGTAGTCCCTCCCATGGTCAGGGCCTGTCTCCTGGCACTGAGAAAAAGTAGAAAACTAGGCAGAATACAAGACCAACAAAAAGAAACTTAGCGTATGGGAAATCCAAAACCTGTGTTCTAACCCAGCTCTCACTGCCAAGCTATGAGATTCTGCTCAAACTACGTAAATTCTCTCCATGTATATCTCTATGTAGGCATCTGTTTTCATAGCAGCTGCACTGTGTGGTCTATAAAGTAGCCCTAGCTTTGGAAACAAGTGATTAGGCAGACAGATAATAGAGGAGGGAGGCCTTTTTTTTTTTTTTTTAAGGGAGTGAACATGTATTTGACAATGGCAAAGAGATATCTTTCTATCTTCACATACATGCACACCTATAAACATATATTCTGGCTTACATATGAAGAATACATACATATATATATGGGGGTATATTGCTGGGAATTGAACTCGGACCTCTGGAAGAGCAGCCAGTGCTCTTAAGCACTGAGCCATCTCTCCAGCCCCCTCTACATTATATTTTTAATATTCAGAATTTATGTTGAAAAAGTCAGAACTCTGCCTAGTTTACACGTTTCAGAAGAAACACGGTTAGAAAGCCTCCACCAGTGCCATTTCCATTGCTGCCTCCAGCTCAGCAGGTGGTACAGCTGCTCTGCTGGGCCCCAGAAACTAGCAGTGCTGTTAAGTCGGAGTTTACACTGCAGGCTCTCTGTGGTCCTTTGGTCCTGTGTCTGTAGTAAGATTAGTGGAACTTTGTTCACAACTCCTTTGTGTTGCAAGGACTGGTTGAAAGTAAGAGTGTTAAGAAAGCACTGTGAATACTGTCCTTAGCACAGGTTGTAATACACGGGGCAGCTTTCTTCCTGATCTAAAATTGCAGGCTGCTTTCTAACTGGCAGACAGCTTCACAGTACTTAAAGATGAGAACTCTACAACTTTGGTACTGTGTTAAGTCACTGTCATTGCCCCCTTACCCGGCATAGTAACGTTAGAGACAGACCGTGCCGTACAGTGTTGTTGAGTAGTGTGTAGTGCTGCTTTCTGTGATGCCTGCAGGCAGAGGGATGGAATGGTCCAGGGGAGGCTGAGCTACATTGTAAGACCCTGTCAAAAAAAAAGGGATAGGCTGGGAAATTCAAGCCCTAAAACAGAGAGCTGGCAGAGGGGTCGGGTCACAGTTGTCTGTCTAGCAATTAACATTGTTTGTCTGTCTGATCAATTTAGGCAGCCAGCTTTAGGGGGCGCAGGCTCAGCTCCTAGAGCACAGAAGGCCATTGCGAGTCACCCCAGTGCTGCTCTCATGGCTCTTAGGAGAGGCTCAAGGAACCTTGTCTTCCGGGACTTTACAGTAAGTACACCTTAAAACGCTTGTCCTTAAAGGTGTGGCCCTGTGTGATTTAGATCTTTATTCTTTTTTTTATATTCTCCATTCTTTTTAAGGATGAAAAAGAGGGACCAATAACTAAACACATCCGACTAACAGCTGCCTTAATATTAAAAAATATTGGTAAATATTCAGAGTGTGGGCGCAGGTGAGTAATCTGTTTCCATAACCAAAGTAAATTTATTGTATTTTTATGTGTGATTTAATGACATTACCTGTCGCATAGTTGCTGTTTTTCTCATTGATTTATGAATGTGTCCAAAAGCTAATGGTAAGGCCAGGCCATCATGGTCTCTCCAAAGTCAAAAATAAAGTTGAAAGAACAGAAAACAAGCCGTAACTTGTTTTATTTTCAATTTTCTTTCTGGCCATAGCATTTAAAGAAGAAAAAAAAAGTTCTTCTGAGGAAGAAACCTGAGTGGTTATTGGGGAAAAGAGGGAATTGGCCATTTGCATCACGTGGAATCAATTCAGTTCCATTTGATAGTTGGTGATTTTAATAAGCCTATCAATGAATATTAGGAGTCACTAATACTTTTGATGTTTATAATTACTTTCTAGTGGACTTAAGCAAGTGCATAATCTGTATTATAATTTTTTCTTTTTGGTGTTTTCGAGACAGGGTTTCTCTGTGTAGCTTTGGAACCTGTCCTGGAACTTACTTTGTAGATCAGGCTGGCTTCAAACTCACAGAGATCTGCCAGCCTCTGCCTCCCAATTGCTGAGATTAAAGGCGTGCGCCACCACCACTCAGCAGTAGATATATTTTTAAAGTATGAATGACTCTTTACCCTTGTGAGAATATGTCCTGCTATATCCTCTTAAAGCAGTGGTTCTCAGCCTTCCTAATGCTGTGACCCTTGAATACAGTTCCTCATGTGGTAGTGACCCCAACCATAACATTATTTCGTTGCTATTCCATAACTAATTTTGCTGCTGTTATGAGTCATAATACTGCTCTGCATGTCTCCCTTCAGCCCATCTTCCTTCCACTCCCATAGCCTCAATTGAGCAGCCTAGAAGCTGTCAGTGTGCCTCTAACATATTAGGCCTATCTCCTACAAATGCCTTCTATCTACATTCAATCCAATTGTTTTAGGTATTATAATATTTAAAGTAGATTTTCAAAGCATAAAAAATTGTGGAATTAGAAAAGAAGATAATTGTACTGTATCAGCTTTTAAAATTTTTGTAAGTGATAACTTTTTGAAATTAAAATATAGCTAGATCATTTCTCTCCTTCCATTTCCTCCATCCAACTCCTCCATGTCTTTCCCTGCCCTCTTCCCTCCCACATTCTTAGCCTCATTTTCTGTAATTGCTGTTGCTACACACACAGAATAGTCTCTCTCTCTCTCACACACACACACACACGCACGCACACACGCACACACACGCACACACACGCGCACACACGCACACACACACACACATAGAATAGTCTCTCTCTCTCTCACACACACGCACACGCACACACACACACACACAGAATAGTCTCTCTCTCTCTCTCTCACGCACACGCACACACGCACACACACATAGAATAGTCTCTCTCTCTCTCTCACACACACACGCACACACACGCACACACACATAGAATAGTCTCTCTCTCTCTCTCTCACACACACGCACACACACGCACACGCACACACACGCACACACACACACACGCACACGCACACGCACACACACGCACACAGAATAGTCTCTCTCTCTCTCTCTCTCTCTCACACACACACGCACACACGCACACGCACACGCACACAGAGTTATGTTACTTGTATATACATGATTTCAGGGCTGATGACTTGGTACTAGATAACCAATGAAGGGGCTCATCCTTATGGAAGACTATTTTTCCCTCTCTCAGCAAGCAGTCTATAGTTGCCTTTAGTTCTTTGTCTGTGGGTAGAGCACACTTGAATGTCTGTTGGTATTGCCCTTGTTCAGGTCCAGTTTAGGCAGCCATGCTGTTGGACTTCATGGCTGTAGCTTCCCTGTCGTTTCTTGGAGACAGTCTTACAGCACACTTCCTGTTCCTTGTCTCCAAATATCACTCTGCCTCTCTTCAGCGATTCCTGAGCTAGAACTGTATTTATCTCTTTGTAAGTATTTAGAGTGCAGTTAGAATTACCCTGATTTAGTGGAGTTGTAGTAATAGGTTCTGTTCTAAGATTTATGACCCCAGTAGGCCCAGATAGTTGGTTATAGGTAGAGTGTTCCTGTCCTGCAGCCACACTCAAATAATCACTTAGAGGCTTAATATTAATTACAAATGCTTATTACCTTATTTCTACATGTCCTGCTTCCTCAGCAGCTGGCTTGTGTCTCCTCTGACTCCACCCTTCTTCCTCCCAGCTTTCTCAGTTTGGCTGTCGTGCCTAATACTTTTTGCCTGACAGCTGGCCAATCAGCCTTTAATTAAACATTTCAAGTGACAGATCTTTACAGTGTACAATGGGAATATTCCAGAGCAGTTGATGGTTCCAGCACCAGGCATGGTTCCCTCCTCTTGAGTAGGCCTTCAATCCAATTAGAGAGATATTGGTTACTGCCAAGGTACATGGCACTATTGTTCCCTTAGGAATACCTGCCATGCTGTCATTATTGTGGTTCAGAGGCATCACAGCCATGCAGGATTAACGGTTGCTTTCTCTCCCTTGGGCCCTTACATTGTACGCTCCAGTGCTGTGGAAGTTGGTCCCCCAGGAGGAAACTTTAAGGTCAGATCCCGTTCAGATCCTCAAATCCAACCAAAATCCCCATGTCATTCTTCTTAGAAACAGAAAAAACTATCCCTAGACACCCACATGCAGAAGAATGAAATTAGACCTCTGCATGGGCCAAAGACCTACATTTGAAACAGTGGAAGGGCTGGAATGAAGAGTAGACGGTAATCTACAGTATACAGGTGTAGAAAGGGCCGCTGTGACTAGGACCCCATATGCTCAGGAGCTAAGGCCAACAATTGACAAGTGTGACCTCATAAAACCAAAATCTCCTTCACAGCTAAGGACAAAACCAATCGAGTACAGAAGCCCACAGAAGTAGGTGAGGAAGTTTCCCAGCTATATATCCAGAATATAGAAAGAACTGGAAAAAAAAGTTTTAAGTCAATAAAACGAATGACTCATTCAGAAAGTAAGCTATAAATCTGAGCAGATTCTCAAAAGGAAATATAAAAATGACTAAATAAAATCTTTTTTAAAAATGCCCATTGCCCCAGCTTTTAGAGAAAGGCAAATCAAAATAATTTTGAGATTTCCTCTTACCCAAGTCAGAGTGACAAAGATCGAACAAAACAACAGACAGCAAATGCTGGAGAGATGTGGGGAAAGGGAGCCCCGTTCACTGTTGGTGGGACTGCAGACTGGTGCAGCCACTGTGGAAGTCAGTGTGGACAATTCAAAATGCCAAAGCAATACCATATCCCTCAGCTGTACCACTGGTGCGTGTGCCCAAGGACTCCACACTCTACTCCAGACACTCAAAGCTCTGCCCTGTGCACTGCTGCTCCGTTCCCAGTAGTTAGCAAATGGAAACAGCCTGAGTGTCCTCCAGCTAACACCTGGACAGCAAATGGAGTTTTCGCTATGGAATACGATTAAGCTGTAAAGAAAATGTATTGAATGGATTAACAGAGACCTAGTAAGACAAATTTTGCAGGAATAATTTTTTTGTTAATGTGCAACATGAAAAATATCAAGTTGGTTTTGTGACAGGGGTGTGTTTGATTTGGGTGCTAGAAGTTGACCACTCATAATATTTAAGTAGTGATTTTTTTTAGTGTTAAGGCTTAACAGGCCCTCTCGGAATAGCAGTGTCTTCAGTATGTTCACACTGCATTCTTCCTCCGTCCTCACTGTCCTTTCCCACCCCCGTTTCTTCACTGTAGCCTGCTTTGCAGCCACAGAAAAACTAATGCAAGTTCCTACTCACATCAGATCTTCGTCTTCACCTCTCAGCTTTTGTTCCAGTGTCCTGCTGTCCTTCCTGTCAGTATGCCCTTCCAGTGTTTCTGCTCTCTCTGTGATTCTCCTCAGATGAGCACTGCTTTCTATAACCTCTTTTTCTTTCTTTCTTTTTTTTTTTCTTTTTTGTCTTATATGTGTATGGATGTTTTGCCTGCAGGTATCTGTGCACTGTATGCAGTACCCACAGAGGCCAGAAGAGGGTGTTGGGTCTTCTGGAACTGGAGTTCTAATGGTTGTGAGCTGCCGTGTGGGTGCTGGGAATTGAACCCAGGTCCTCTCACGGAGCCAGCTGTCGCTCCAGTCCCTGTAGCCTTTCTTATGCTGCATCTTCATTTCCCACAGGGTTTGTTGGTCTCTGTTTCTCTAGGCTGCCTGTCTTTTGACATTTCATCTCTGTTCTGTACAGTTTTAATGTCTCTTTTTCTCTACTAAGCATGTTCAGACTGTACTCTTTCCAGCATGCACTTTAGAATACTGCCCAAACACAGCCTAGGAAATGTACATCCAGGGTTACCACTCCCACTCCTGATGTCTTCCTCAGACCTGCAACTGCTCCGCATTACCCTGTGTCCCTGCTACTGCATGTGGAGCTCATTGAAGGTAGAGATGAGGTGTTTGTTTCAGTTGTTGCTTTGTGGTGACATCATTCAGTAAGTGTGCAATAGACAGAAGGCAGGGAGTGGCATGTTCCTTTCCTGCCAGAGATCTGATTGGAGTTTGTACAGTGAATTAGAATTCCCAAGGTAACTTCCTTAGGGCTTTCCTTCACGTTCTGGTTACATGTTTGGGCTTGGATGGCAAAACCCGTTTCTCTGGCTATAAGTCACAGAGTCAGAAGTTAGGACTTTGCCCTGTCTGCTTTCTGTTGTCTTCTTGCTTAGTGTGGAGGCTCTGGTCTTCCAGATGTGGGCTGGTATGTCAGTTCTTAGGATCTTGGAATAATGGCATCCTAAAAATGCCAGCCACCATCAGGGAAGATTCTGAAGGGTACATCAGGGGGTTGCAAGTATGAAGCCAGCGAAGATTCACGATGAGACCTTGTCTTAAAGCAGTCCGCCAAGTTCTTCACATGCTACCCATCCCCAGTGTGTGCCTCTGGTGAACATCCCCCCCAATGTGTCCCTCTGGTGACCATCCCCCCAGTGTGTGCCTCTGGTGGCCATCCCCCCAGTGTGTGCCTCTGGTGAACATCCCCCCAGTGTGTCCCTCTGGTGAACATCCCCCCAGTGTGTCCCTCTGGTGAACACCCCCGTGCTGGGAACTTACTGTGTTTGAAAATACTGATAATCACGAATCCTAGTACCTGAAGGAGAATGTAAAGAATCCCTTTGCTAATGGAATAATAATAAAACATAGTTCTATTTTTAATAAGAACATTTAGCTTAAAAGGTAGATATTATTAGTATACCTTTACTTCTATGTACAGTACCCTGCACGTGGAAAATGCTAGAGTTTTTGTAGGGTGTTTTTTGTTTTAATGTCAGGATCTGATAGTTTGAATAATGCATATGATTATTATTATTGTTATTATTTAAACTCTTACAAAATTATTATTAAACTCTAATTGACTTTCAGCTCTGGAGAAGTCTCAAGATTTGTTTCCTTTTGATAACTATATAATACTAGGATCTTGTTTGAAAATCAACTAGTGCTTTTTAAGCATTTTTACAATTGTTTTATTTTATATGTATGGGTGTTTGCTTTCATATACGTATATATGCTCACCACATGCATGCCTGCTATCAGTGGCGGTCAGAACAAAGCGTCAGGTCCCCTGGAACTGCAGTGATAGATTGTTGTGAGCCACCATGTGTGCTGGGAACCAAATTTGGATCCTTTTCAAGAGCGAGAAAGCTGTAACCTGCGGAGCCATCTCTGTAACCCCATAGTCCTTTTGAATACATTAATCGTGAGCAAAGGGAAATTAAGAAAGCAGCATCCCATGAACAATATCAAAATACTTATGAACTAGCTGAATCAGAAGATTCAGATGTTGAAATAATAAAAGATTGCTGAGAATTTAATGAGAGGACAGCCCGTGTTCAATGGGCCAAAGGTCAGGTGCCAGTACAGGGCCTGGAGAGATAGCTCAGTGGTTAAGAGTACTGGCTGTGCTTCCAGAGGACCCAGGTTCAATTCCCAGCACCCACATGGAGCTCACAACTGTCTGTAACTCCAGTTCCAAGAGATCCAGTGCCCTCTTCTGGCACACATGTGGCACATAGACATTCTTGCAGACAAAACACTCAGTATACATTTGTTTTTAATTAATTTTTTTTAAGATTCCCCTATCAAAATAATCTTGACAAAGAACAAAGTCAGAATGCTAATAGTAACTCCCTGGCTTTAGAACTTGCTACACAGCTACAATGCCTGTGCTCCTGGTATGAAGACAGTTAGCCTGAGGAACAGAAGAGAGACCCCAGAGTAGACCTTCCCATACACAGCTGAAAGGTCTTCAAGAAGGCCACCAGTTTCTCAGTCTCATGCTGTTTCCAGCAAATGATGCTGGGAAAACTAGACTTAGATCTGCAGAAGAAATTGAGCAGCTGTTATTGCCATATATCTCTTAGCTCAAAACAGATCAGTGAGTTGCATAAATGAGCTAAAACTACTCACAGATTTTAGAAGCCAGCACGAGGCAAAGGCTTCCTCTCATTGGATGGAGAAGTGATTTCTTGGTGTGCTACCAGAAGTGGAGGAGACAGGATCTAGACGAACTAGACTGCAGCAGAGCTAAAACTTGCACATCAAATGACATTGTCCACAGTAAATGGCAAATCAGAGAGGAAGAGAAAATAATTGAAAACTCACACGTTTGGTGAGGGATCCTTACTGAAACCATACACAGAAGTCCTAGCTGCTGTGGAGACCCGTATCCACTAGCTCTTCAAGGAGAGAAAAACTGGAGTGTAGACTCAAACTGGGGTGCTGCTGAGCCTTTAGAAAGGAGAAAGTGATAATGCAGGCCACAGCTGTGAGCCTGGAGGAGGGCCTCTGAGTGAGTAAGCCAGGCACAGGAGGACCAGTATACCAGTTCTGTAGTTTCTACCAGAGCAAGTACAGACAGACCAGTAAAGGCACTGGTTCTCGACCATGCCCACAACACCACTGCAAACCTGGCTCCAAAATATTTCACATTACGATTCCTAACAGTACCCAAATTACATGGTGTAGTAGCAACAAAAATGATTATGTTGGGGGTCACCACAACAGGAGGAACTGTATTAAAGGGTCACAGCGTTAGGAAGGTTGAGAACCAACCGCTGAATTATGTGAGCTGAGGAGTGGGAAGTTGTTCTTTCCTGGGTATAGGATGGTGTGTTGTAAAAGAAAGAAAAGGACTGCAGATGGTAATGATGGTCACACTGCAGGATCAATGGACTTGATGTTACGTTCATATTGTATGTTTTCATAAAAATAAAAATGGTTAAAAACAATAAAAGGGACTTGGATAGGAAGGGGAATGACAGCTAATGGGCTTGGGTTCTGTTTGGAGTGAGCAGAATACTCTGTGGTTGTAACCATGCTTGCACAATTACCAGTGAATTGTTTCTAAGCATGTAAGCTGTATGGTGGTAAAGTACATGTCAGCAGAATTGAGGAATCCAAGTCATTCGAAAGCTTCCAAGACAGGCCCACGCCTCCTCCCCGCCTCTGCCTTGGTAGCTTTCATAAGTTTAAGCAGATTCTTCTGATATTTTCCTAATGTTTCTTAAGAATATGCCTGTGGAGCCAGATGGTGGTGGCGCCTTCCTTTAATCCCAGCACTTGGGAGGTAGAGGCAGGCAGGCCTGAGAGTCCTACCAAAGCCAGCCTGGTCTATATAGCAAGTTCCGGGATAGCCAGGGTTACACAGATAAAACCCTGTGTTATTCCGCCCTAACCTGTGTTCTTTTGTCTGATACCAAATTCAGATTGGGAGTGTTTTTGCTACAGTGTTAGGGTCCAGTGGCATTTGAGGTCACATTTCTTTGCATGTGATCTATTTTTCCACTCACAGGTTTTAATATATGTCTGGCTTTCTAAAGTGTAATGACTGTGCTATCTTACAGGTTGTTTTAACCATTACAAAAACAACTGTACATATTAATGGGTGTTCTGTGATGCTTTGATACACACACATTGTATAATGTGTAAAGCCTGTCTTCATCCTTTTATCTTTGTTTGTTGTTTGTTTGTTTGTTTGTTTTTGTGGCAAAAGCATTCAGATCCCTTTCTTGTACGTCTTTGAAGTCTACAGCAGCCACCTTCCACTCCGTGCAGTAGCACACCATAGCCTCTGGCTCCAAACAGTGCCTTAGTGCTCACTGATGAACCTTTCTCCAGTTTCCCTCCTCTACCCTCTTTAGACCCTGCTAAGTACCATCTAGTCAGTTGGATTAAGATCAGCCTTCGGCCCTTCTGTGCCTTGCCGTTCTCATGCAGCATAGGGAATGGCCGTGAACTCTAGACACACTCGGCAGGAAAGGAACTCTTTGTTGTAATGGCTGGTTAGCATTTCGTTAATGTGTGTACCATGTTGTTATGTTCATTAGTTGATGGACACTTCAGATGCTTCCAGTTCTTGCTCTTGCGAATGGTGATGCAGTAAATATGGCAGAGGGATTTAATTTTGTTAGCTTTTCATTAGTGCGGATATACAGAGCAAGTTGCAAGCCAGTGCCAGGCCTACATAATGAGACCCTAGATGGAGGAAGGGATGGAAGGAAGGAAACAAAGAAAAAGAAAAAGATTGCCTTTGGAACTGTGAGTAGGGCTGGAGTGATGGCTCAGCAGCTAAAGAGCACTGGCTGCTCTTCCAAAGAACATGGCTTCAGTTTCCAGCACCCACATGGTAGCTCACAACTGTGTGTAACTCCAGTTCCAGTGAGCATCTTCTGAGTGGGAGCATGTGACAGAGGCTACTCATCCCATGACTTACTTCCTCCGGCTCAGGGCCACCAGCCAACCCTTGTGTACACAGCCCCAATGACATGGTCAGAGGACTAGTGCATTAATAGATCGTCAATAGATGACATCACAAACTGCTGTCCCAAAGCTCAGGCCCTCCACAGAACAGCCTTTGGACACCACTTGACATCTAGACCCCAACAGTTGCCTGCTCTGCATACTGAGGAGCGTTGCTGGGACCTGTGGGGCTTCTGCACTGACTTTCTTGAGGTGTCACTGTTTCCTTGGCATGTGCTGATTCACATTCCCACCAGCAGTGTGCATGGCTTGTCTTTTGATAATAAAATAGCCATTGTTGGTGGAGGCAGTATCATGGTTTTCTTTTGTATTTCTCTGGTGACTGGTGATGCTGGACCTTATAGCTCTCACTCATTTTTATGTCATCTTTAAAGAAGTGTGTGTTTGGCCGGGTGGTGGTGGTGCACACCTTTAATCCAGCACTTGGGAGGCAGAGGCAGGTGGATGTCTGTGAGTTCGAGGCCAGCCTGGTCTACAGAGTGAGTTCCAGGAAAGGTGCAAAACTATACAGAGAAACCCTGTCTT
>CABHPP010082692.1:32422-34922 GCA_902168425.1 Peromyscus attwateri
AAGAAAGGAAAGAAAGAAAGAAAGAAAGAGAGAGAGAGAGAGAGAGAGAGAGAGAGAGAGAGAAAGAAAGAGAAAGAAGGAAAGAGAAAGAAAGAAAGGAAAGAAAGAAAGGAAGGAAAGAAAGAAAGAAGGAAAGAAGAAAGAAAGAGTGTGTTTAAGCGAGTTGCCCATTCTTTCATCAGGTCGTTTGCATTTTACTGTTGAGATGTTGCTGTCCCTTAGATGTCCTGTTACCTGTCAGCTGCTCTCTGTCAGCTGCATGCTCTCCAGGTAGCTCCTCCCGTTCTCCCGCCACCCTGACCGTTATCTCCTTTGCTGTACAGAAAGCTTGGTCTGCTTTTGTGTTAGTTTCTTGTGCCTTTGGGATTTTTATCCTAAAAAGCATTGCTCATTCCCGTGGCCGAGGGTATTCCCTTGTATTTTCTGGGAACAGTTTTGTATCTCACAGCTGAGGCTCGTCCATTTTGAGTTTATTGTTGACAGATTCCTGGGGACCCTCACTTGTTCATAGATTCCCTGGGGACCCTCACTTGTTGACAGATTCCCTGGGGACCCTCACTTGTTCATAGATTCCCTGGGGACCCTCACTTGTTGACAGATTCCCTGGGGACCCTCACCTGTTTTCCCCCATGTCTGTGTATCTTTTTCAGCTGGCTGTAGGTGCAGACTTTCCATCAGGTGTTCTGCTGTGTCTGTGTGTCTGTGCCATGCTGTCCTGGTTCAGCTGGCTGTAGGTGCACACGTCCCATCAGATGACCTTTCTGCTGTGTCTGTGTGTCTGTGCCAGTGCCATGCTGTCCTGGGTTCCCAGCTCCGTGTGTTACTTCAGCGAGCACTTCACTTGAGTGGATATATTGAGTGTGGATTCATATACTTTGATAATGACAAGTTTTCATGTTTCCTTTCTTTTGGCTTTCAATTGTTTTCTACTCTCTTCAGGAAATCTTTTTTACCTAATCCTCAAGCCTGTCGTGTTTGTACTTCTAGAGGGCGTCCTTTGTTCCAGTTGCTGTTTGATGATACCCTGACAGTTGTTGAGTTCAGGTCTTCTCATTGGTGTGAGGATGTTAATGCTGGTAGTTTTCAGTTGTTGGTTTTGTTTTTTCCTGCTCTTTTGTATAGTTATTCTTTCCTCAAATGTTTCAGTACTTCAGGGATTCCTTTATATTTTAAGAATAAAATATGTAAACCAGGCATGATGGTGGACACCTATAACAGAAGGATGTGTTGGAGGCCAGTGTGGGCCTCTTTGCAAGACCAGCTCAAAATAGAGTAAAGAAAGATTGTAAGATTGGGAAGTTGTGGCTCCCGGCTTTGCACTGAGAGTTGCTGTCTGTGGGTGATCTCCGGGAGCGCCCTTGTTTATTAGCAGTCCCCAGTGTCAGTTGTGTAAGGAGGTTTTGTTTTTCTCTCCATAGAAAATGCCAGTCTTAAGAACAGTTAACAGGAAGGCTTGCATTTGGAAATGAGATTGGAAGGGGTCCTCAGTTGTCTCTTAATCCTATTTTCCACTCTGAATAATTCTCTTCCCATCTCCTACAGTACCCATGTCTAAAACCTAAGCCTTTCTGTTTTGTTTCTCAAGATTTCTTTATCTCTTGTTGCTTTTTTTTTTTTTTTTTTTTTTTTTTTTGGTAGAGTATAACCTTTGTTCCAACTGTTTGGTTTTCCTAGAAGACAGTTTGTATCTTAAAATGTTTCTATTAATACATTTTAGGCCAGCATGTGAAATTGAAAATTGGGGGGGGGGAGGAAGAAGTTAGGTTTATTATTAATTTTTAACCGTAAGCTATAAATAAATATAAATAATAGAAGAGAAGGCTCAGGACGTACCTGGGTCCAGTGGTAAAGCATGTGCAGGGCCTGGAGTACAATCTCCAGCACTTAACCCCCCCCCCCAAAAAAAAAATTGAGTTTGCTTTCTTTGATTTGACACAGGTCTCTCTATACAACCCTGACTAGAACTCTATGTAGACCAGGTTGGCCTTGAACTTAAAGAGTTCCATCTGCCTCTGCCTCCCCGAGTGCTGGGATGAAAGGCACATGCCTCTCAGCTGAGCTGAGTGTCTTGTAGAAAAATCATGCAATTTTCAATTGATTTTAAAATTTGGTAAATAAAATTTTGAAATAAGTCATTTATACAGAGTCCACAAAGCATAATGCTGAGTTACTGGAAAGTGCTCACCCACAGAAGCAACCCTGTCCCACCTCCAGTCAGCCTCCTCCTTCCCCTGTTCTAGTCAGGACTACTACAGGGTGTTGAGCCTGACTGATTTCATAGAAGTCAAATCATTCAGTGGGGTTTTTTCAGCAGGAACCAGGAGACTGTTTCTGTGGTTGCACGTAGCAGTAGTTGTTCATATTGGAGTAGAGAGTTCGGTGTTTTGTTCCTTTTCCCAGTCATGGGCAGTGAACCTGGGCCTTGAACCTAGAGCCTTAGACATTCTGTGCGGGCGTTGCACCACCGAGCTTTCTCCAGCCCTCCACATTAAGTGTTGAG
>CABHPP010082692.1:39922-49280 GCA_902168425.1 Peromyscus attwateri
TAAAGCTGTCATTTAGTTCTATTACTGTTGAGTCCTGAGACACCAGTGCCTGCCTACCCTCCTTTTCTTTTTTGAGACAGGATCTATATGTAGTCGTGGCTGTCCTGGAACTCACTTTGTAGACCAGGTTAGCCTCGAACTCAAGAGATCCACCTGCCTCTGCCTCCTGAGTGCTGGGATCAAAGGTGTGCACTACCACCCCTGACTGACTCCAGTGCCATTACAAGCTTCCCAATGGAATTTAAAATTTTAACTATGAAATGGGTCTGCTCAGGAGAGGAAGGACTGTTCTGCCATTAGCTATTGTAACCCTAGAAGCCAATTTGGACTCTTGATTTGTAAATTATCATAAACTGATCCTGGCAGTAATTGACTAGACAATAACCACAAATCCAGTCCTAAGTAACTACACAGCAGAAACATGCACCAAGGCACCAGGAGACAGTGTTCACAGGATCACTTATAATAGGCAAATTCTTACTAGTGTAAGTGAACTATTCATCTGTATAAATATTACTTCAGCAGTAGTGGTGAGTCATACTACTGTCTTTAAACTCAAAAATTAATCAAGAAAACCATAGTATTTAGAGATGAATACTTCAGTTGCCGTGTGATTGCCTCAGGGCAATTCTTTCAGATGGGCTGGTGGTGCTCAGGCAACGATGGGATCCGAAGCCCTTTTTGCTCCTTGGCTGCATCCTGGGTTTGGTCTGGGGAAGCTGTAACATCCCACTCCACAGGCAGACTGATCTGGGGTGGGCTTAAGAACTGCGTTCTTTAAACCAATCTCTAAAAGACCCTAAATATGTACCTAGATTGCAAACCACTAGACAAGTTACACTTCCACGTTTGTGCAAAGAAGGTAAAAACCAGCAGTGATTGCACAGGCTGGAGTTTTCCAAGGAAATGTCAAAACAGAGCACTCGATCCTGACAGTAACTCTGTACATCAGGTAAGCAGCTCAGAGACAACACACTGCACTCACTGGACCTTAGCTTCTGAGTTCTAAAGCCAAGACTCCCTCCCTATGTGCCTTCACTTACAGATCGTCTTCTCTAATACTCATAGGACTGAGAATAAACACAACTGCTTATGACTTGGGACCACTACTTGACCACTAACAGGTTTCTCAGCCACAAACCTATTCAGAGTCACAACCATCAGCTGCCAGGTCCACCAGCAAGTCACAGGCACTTAAGGGAAGGAGCTGAAGGCCAAGTTGGGGTGGGGAGTGGGGGAGCTCTCCTGAGTGCCTCAGTCCCTTCTCACCTGCCGAAGTACAATATAGCTTGTACTATGGGAGGGAGGGTTGTATTTTGATCATACTTTTTATTCCCACTATGGTAAAAAAAAGAAAAAGCATACAGGGTACAATCAGATGGTACCCCAGAAGCAAGTTCTATTTATGGTCTGTAACGGGGAGTCTTTTTAGGTAGTTTACACCTGTAATCCAAGATGTGAGACTAAGGCAGGAAGATTGTTGAAGTCAGCCTGAGAGACTACAGTCCTGTCTCAAACAAGAATATTGTATATATTTGTACCCTTTCTCCAGTTAATGTTACAAAAGCACCAATTTCTGCCTTTTCTGCACACATTCAAAACAGTCCCAAAATAGCTTAATACAAATAATCATAGTTTATCTTAGTCCTAACCCCCAATTTCCCACTAACTAGAAAGGGATAACATGTGGATGAGGATGTTTTAATCACAGAAAAAAATCTACCACCTCTGTAAGGCTCATATTTTCTGACTGCACTTCAGGACACTGTACAGCCCTACACTCCACCATGGTTATGGTGCTGTTGCCAGAATTAAACCAAGATGGATAAAATTTAAGTATTGCCTTGTAAAGTTGAACACTTTGACTTAACCACTTCCACTGAGCTACTGATAGACAATTATTTGTGGTGCTTTTACCTGACCCTCAGTGCTGGGAACCAAACCCAGGATGCCTTCATGAATGCAGGGCACACCCTACCAATGAGCTAAACCTCAGGCCTACTGACTTTGTGTGCTACCATCAAAAGGAACATCTGCTTAGCTTTAAAATCTCTATGAATCTCCACTGCAGCCATCCTAAGCTTGAGATTTTTATGCTAATTTTGGCTAGAAACACTGCATCTGCTACTCCAGCTCTTTCATTCTCACAGCTTCACTGTCTACTGGTTAGCTCAAGTGCCATCACGTGCAGGGACTTGCCACCCTGGGGAACCCACCAGGTCCTTGGAGCACCTCACATCAACACACACGCACGCACGCACGAACCAGGTATAGACTATGTACCTACTTCCCTCCCAACACCCCATCTAGCTTCTTGCTCAGTCTCCTCCGCGGTTTAAAAAATACACACCAAACAACTGTACTACTAGATGACTATTCCAGTGCCTAAGATGAACTGTACCATCAAGGGGCAACACATATAAATACCATGTATGTAATGATTCTGGAAATTAAAGGAGCAGGGTTGATACAGAAGAAAGACAGCTACTTTGAGAGAACTCAAACACGTCAATCACTTAAACCAAGAGGCCACTACACAGTCAAGGCCTGTACTGCCTGTGACCAAGAAACTGGCCGTTACGTAGAGGGATTTCCACAGCAGCCATGGAAAATTGTTAAGCGGATGCAAACAAAGCAATCTTGCCTTGGGTCAAGCATAAGGGGAAAGTGGCTTTAGGAATCTGGAGGAAGAGGCATAAGGACACCTCACACAAAGAAAGACGATTCTGTAGTTCTGTCCCTGTCTCTCTTTCCTTTGAACTGGTCAGCAACAGAGGCTTAGAGGGTTACAAGGCAGCCCACAGTAATGGGGTCCACTTGGAGTCAAATTCCATTCTGCTGATTGCAGGGAAGCAGCTTGTTGTTTTGACTCATAGTCATATAAAGTTCTTTTAAAAATACACTTCATTTTTAATTATGTTTCTGAGGTGGGTATGTGCACATGAGTGCAGGTACCCTGGACCAGAAGTGTTGGATTCCCTGGAGCGTGAGTTACAAGCTGTGAACTACATGATGTGTGTCGTATGGAAGAACAGTTAAGAGCACCCACCTATCTTAACTGCTGGAGCCATCCCTCCAGTACCTCATATAAACTTAAGGAAATGATACAGCTTTTTAAAAGAACAACAAACCAATGGCTGAAAGATCGAATGTTTCACATTTCCAAAAGAATTATTTAAAAAGTAAAAAAAAAAAAAAAAAAAACAGGAAAGGAAAGAAAAAAGGCCTGGATGTGGCTTGTTGGTGATGTTTGGATGTTCAAAGCTCTGGACTAAAGTGAAGGGGCAGTTAGACATGACAGGAGCACTCGACACTCCCCTGTGCAGGGCTGTGTCCTCCTCTACCACATCCCTGGCTGCACCTCAGCTAGTCCTCCTGTCCCTAATCTGACACTTACATTCTCAGTCAGGCAGACTTCGATGTCTACAAATCTGAGCTCTAGCACTAAGTAACCATGAAATTAGATAATGGCTCATCTTTATACACCTCAATTCTCATAAAAAGACCAGAACTGGCTTTCCAGTTAAATGAGGTTCATGAATGTTGCAGGCTTACATAGTGAAAGTCAATAAATATGCTGTCACTCTTTCGGAACGTGCCAAGATCAAATTTGACAACGTGAAGCAGCAAGGGAATCCTGACACGTGGGAGGTGACTGCGGTGATGATCAGGACTGGAGAGACAGCTCAGCAGTTAGGAGCACTGGCTCCCTTCAGAGGACCTGGGTTGGGTTCCCAGCACCCATCATCTGTAACTCCAGTTCCGGGGGGGATCTGATGACCTCTTCTGGTCTCCATGAGCATCAGGCATACACATGGTGAACAAAAAGAAAAGAACGTAAATATGGACACAGTAGGTTAAATAAATTAAACTCCTCTCAGAGAATGTATTATCCAAATTTCAGATATGAATATCCTGAAATTCAATGCACCTGGGTACACAAAAACAGAAGGTATAGTGGTCAGTCACAAAGTTGCTCCCTAGACAGTTAGAAACCAACCCTGTGAATGACCTCACCCTGCTTTAACAGAGAATACACTGGATACACATACTGACTGAGGGATACATCTCTGCCCTGTGAGGAGGCAGACACGGAGCAATTCAGAGCAGTGCTCACACAAGGGGGAGAGACATGAAATGCACTTTGCCTTACAAAACTAGTTTGACAATGGGAAATATTTTTTCTGGTGGCTCTCTACAGACAGAACAATCACTTTTAAGTAAACAAGCTTGACATGCTAGTGGTAATAATTAAATTTTCGAAAATTATATAAATTTATAATTTTTGAATCTTTAGCAAAAATGACTGAATACTAATCTTCAAGAAATTACTCATATATAACAATGCTAAGATTTAGGTGTAAAGATTTATTTATAAAAACATTTTTCTAGTAACATCTTTGGGGTTTCTGTGTCTTGTGTGCTTCTGAGTGTCTTGTCACTCAGGCTAAGCCTCAAAACTCAGCTGCTGATTTTGAGGATGCTGATCACCCTTCCTCTGCCTCCCAAATTCTAGAATCAAAGCTACATGCCCTACACCTGGATAAAAACATCTTTCAGTTAGTTAAACTTTGCACTCCACTAATTTACTTCTCTATATTTGTAAAAACAACTTAGGCTGAGCATAGCAGCACACACCTTTAATCCTAGAACTCAGGAGGCAGAGGCAGGACCTGTCAGTGTGAGGCCAGCCTGATCTACAGAAGTGAGTTCAAGGCTAGCCAGGACTACATGCTGAGACCCTGTCTCAAAAAGCAAAACAGAACATCAAACAAACAAATATACAATAGTAAGGGACTGTTTTAAGAGTACATCTGTGTAATAGAATACTATACAGTCACCAAAAGTCATGCTGTCAAATTAATTTTTATTAAAATGGAATATTCTCAATACATGAATTGAAAAGAATGGGTTATAACATAGCAATGTGCATTGTAGCCAGCCTTGAAAGAAGTTAACTTTGGCAGAATTACAGATGATTTTTCCTTTGTTTCCCAGTCTCTTCTATCTTTAGAAATTATTAAATGTTTTAAATTTCCTAAAGTGATTATGTAATTAGGAAAACTACTATTAAAATATATGCTTATAGCTAACTCTGACTTTATTGCCTGGATATTAATGTAATCATGATACTCATTACTTTGGTAAAAATCCAAGAAATAATTCAACACATTTGGAAATGGTTTAAATGATATAAAAGTCATCATTTCCCAGAAAACTTAATAAAATTTTAAAGACACTACTTTGTTTAGCAAAAGAATTTATTAGGATCTATTGCAGACCACAACCTGGTGTAGTGTTGTCTCAGCAGACCGTACTGCAGCTCACACCGCCCCGTCTCCAGACGCAGGGCAGCCGCTGTGCTGAGGCCCGTTTCTCTGGGTGAACAGTCAGTCAGCAGTGCACACCATGGCCATGTAAAGGCAGATCGTGGAGATGTGGTGGTCGTTACCAGAACAGCAACAAACAAATAACAAAACTTTTGGAATGTTAAAATAATGAGTAACTACTCCTGGGCCTTTCTACGGCCCGAAACATGGATCAATGTGAACAGCAAGTTGAAGGGCCCGAGGCTCCAAAGGTCAAGTCAATACTGAGTCATGATCAAGAGGAACCTGCAACTCCATAAACTGTGTTAAATTCATATACATGCAAAACTAATGTGAATTTAAGAAAAAAAAGAAAAGAAAAAACAAGAATGTAAAAACAATGCTATTTCTTAACACAAAGCATGCATTTTCTAATTCATTCTTTAAAAGTCTATATTTTAATCCAGTTAGAATATATTCTAGTATTAGAATATATTAGAATAGTTAACATTCATTAACTATTCTGCAGCACTCTAATCAGTGCCCTACCAGATATGAAACACACACATCTGCTAATTTCAAGAATAGTGGAGTTCTCCCAAAGACATAAGACACCTACTTTTTCTTCTAAATTTTAAAAACTTGTTTGCGGGAGCTAAACTGTATAAAACAAATTTTAAATGTCATTTACTTTCCAGGTGTCAGTGAAAACAATGCAGGGAAAGGACAGGATGCATTAGCTCATCAGCACAGAAACGGCAATCTGCTACAAAATGTCAGAGGACCAGAATTTCACACCACTGTTCGTGGGATCCTCAACTGAAATGAATCCGGTGTGCTACTGGTATTTGAAACTATCTCCAAACGTCCTCTGCCATCAAAATCTAACACAAGCTTTAATTAAAAATATCTATAAAATACTGCATCAGAAATGCCCAGAAATGTAGAACTGAAGATCAAAACTGTCGGGAAATATTTTAGGACTGTAATCATAACCTAACAAAGCTTATTACCTCCCTAGTGCAATCACTAGGGGATCAAGCTCTCAGGACTCTTCTGCCCCTCAAAACTCTGCAGAATTGAGAGCCAGGGAGCCTGCCCTCACAGAGCACCGTTCCCGTTAGTGTGAGTGAGTGGGAGGACTCACCTTGCTCCATCACCACGCTACTGGACATCTTTTCAGCTATTTCATGTCCTGAAAACTGTAACCGGAATCAAAGTTTATCATGGAATTAATTTTTCTTTCTAGATGCCAATGAAAATAGCAGTGCCAGAAGCACTCTGAACTTACCTTTCATAAACACTAAAATCTCAATGCTTTAAAAAACAAACAAACAACTCTAGTCCCTGATAACCTAAGCAAAAATATCCTTACTTAAGCTTTCTCTCCTCAGTCAGACACAAGTTATAACACCTGGAATTCTGCAGCATGGCTACTGATCACCAAATTAACACTTCCCTCACTGTAAGCATTAGGGAACATCTGAAGTGTGAGAAGAACTTCATTATGACTGGACAGTTGACAACTTGAAGCCAGAGAAGTAGGTCATGTATTCTTAATCCCAGAAAAGAAAGGTCACTACCTAGCAGCAATTCTCCAGTTGATATCAATGACTGACCATCACAGATAGACAGAAGGTATATGAAGGAACATTGTTTTTAAAAAGCTAGCTTTCTCCCAAATTGGTCTTGTAAACTCAACAAAGCTTTGATCTGGCAAAGCTGTAGCAAATCCAACTAGTATTGTTTTTCTAGGTGGGGAGAGAAGAGCGCAAAAGCCACACACACAGTGTGGCCGGATCTGGTGACAGCAGGTGACAGGAGGCGAGGGGCACCTGCAGGCTTGAGGCTAAGTCTCACTTGTGATGATCTGCTTTCTATCTAAGCAATGGACTCAGACATGTGCTTCAAAAATACATTAGGGACCGGTAATTGGTATGTTTATCTATTAATATCAGAAATATTAGTGGCAATACATTGTTTAAATTTCTACAGTTAGATGGGGGAAGGTCATAAAGATCAGACTTCACTTTTCAGCTTGACAGAATAAATGTATTATACATAGATATATAGATATGTCTTCCCAAACCAGCCCCTCTACAAGTTTCTGATTCACGTACTCCACTTAAAAGCTGTACATCTTTCAGTATGCACATTAGAACACATTCCTGATAAAAACGCACATTCCATTACACCCTTGATTTTCCCTTGAATTTGTTTTATTGGGGTTGGGGGTTAGATATAGAAGTTGCAGTGCACAGCTATATTTAGAACAAAACATTATATCCTACAATAAAAAAAATAATTTTATCAAAACCAGATTTCGATCACAGTTGCGTACACGTTGAATTGCACTTTGCAGATATCTCGACAGTGTCCTTTACAGCACTCCCCATGTCAGCCTATGTTTTTTTCGGTAGACATGGGTTCTTCCAGAGCTTTCTTCTGGCTCCCCTTCCGTGAGTATTTGTACTTGTCTACATAGGCTTTAACCAGATTTGCCACTTTAGTAGAATTGACTTCTCCACTCTTACTGTGACAAACCTAAAAGAAAGGGGAAATGTTTTCACACTCAATCCAAAAGGATAGCACTATGAGAACACACGAGAGCGCACCGTTTCCATGTGCACACCCATGTGACCATTCAAAGGTAAGGAGCCGAGGAGAACTCTCAGGATCTAGCATTTATTAACTAGACTTTAAAGAGCGTTCTTTATTACAGCAGGAGGTTAAAACAGTCCACCCTGCAGCCACACTTACTTTGTCCACGGCTTTCCGCACGATCTCCTTGTACTCTTCCTTGGTGATGTCTTTATTTTGGTAAAACGGCTTAATAGCCAATTTCACCTCCTGTGCTGCTTTCTCTTGAATTTGCAATTTCTGATGAGAAGAAAATGTGTAATTATTACCTGCCAACTTACTCTGAAAAACTGTCTAGAAATTTATGAAACTGAAAACAGTACATACACTTCAACATTGTAACTTTTCAAATGTAAGTATGACATAAAATACATATTTACTAACATATATGAAACATCTCTAAAAATGATTATGCAGTTATTACCAGTAACTCACCAAGCATCAACATCATCTAGACAGAATCCTTCAGGTAATATTAGAATTTGTAACTCCCAATAATAAATCCCCTCCCTCGCTCATGAAATCATCTTTATTATACACAAAATCGCGTACAGGTTGCTCTCAACCTTGAACTTGCCTTGTCTGTCTTCGAGCTATCTGCGCTGGCTTCCACTGGAACACTTACTTTGCTTTCTGCCAATTTTACAGCAGCATTAGAGGCTTGGACGTGACTTGATGACGAAGTATTACCAGAACTTGGTCCCTGAACTGATCCTGTGTTTCCTGGGGCTGCTGATGGAGCAGGCAAGACTTGTGTAGCCATGTTATTACTTACATGAGAAGCACTGGGAAGGCCCTGTTTTAAAGAGTTAGCATCTGTCAATGGAGTACTGTACTCAAAAGAAATATTTATGCCACGTATCAGGAACATTAAAAAACAAAGTAGCTAGGCGAAGTGGCACCCCCCGCCCCTCCAATCCCAGCACTCGGGAGGCAGAGGGATCTCTGTGAGTTCAAGGCCAGCCTGGTCTCCAGAGTGAGTTCCAAGACAGCCAGAGCTATACAAAGAAACCTTGTCTCGAAGAAACAAAACAAAACCTGACAAAGTGATTCAACCTTATCCTTAAGAGAAGTACATATTTTAGGAAATGTATACATAAAGGGCCAGTTGAAGAAAGTGAATACATTCTTAAACAGAGCTTTTATTTAAATATGTCAAATGTCTTTTAAACTATGTATGTGGGGATGGCAAGATGACTCGGTGAGTTTGAAAGTGCTTGCCACCCAAATCTGATGACCTGAGTTCAATCCCTGGAACCCTGGAGCAGGATGCTGACATCCACATGCCTACGGTGGCCGGCATCCTAGCTACACTCACACACATACAACAATAACAATAAAGTAAGAACAGGGGAACTACGGTGGCCGGCATCCTAGCTACACTCACACACGTACAACAATAACAATAA
>CABHPP010082695.1:0-45386 GCA_902168425.1 Peromyscus attwateri
GCTCTGATTTTGTTTCCACAGAAAGCCAGAGGCTATGGATTTGTTCCAGATTAAGATACATCAGGTTTGACCAGCCAAGACCCCCTGAAAGGTCTCCGATGACACCAAGGCCCAGATGATCCAACATCCAGAACCGTTTAAAGGCAACTGGCTTAGACGATACACCCTCACGGACTATTCCATAATCCTAAAATTTTCTTTGTGTCCCCATAAGATACAGCACCCCCCTCCAGCAGGAAGTAGTAAGAGAAGCTACGCCCAAATTCCCAAATTATATGTAATTTACTTTGTTAAGGTTAAAACCTTCCTTTTTGAAAAAAGGAAAAAGAAAAGTAAAGGGGAAGTGCTGTGGGATGTTCTGTATGGCAAATGTGTTGCTCTGATTGGTCAATAAATAAAACACTGATTGGCCAGTGGCTAGGCAGGAAGTATAGGCAGGACTAACAGAGAGGAGAAAAGAACAGGAAGGTGGAAGGAGACACAGCCAGCCAGCCAGGACAAGCAGCATGTAAAGATGCCGGTAAGCCACGAGCCACGTGGCAAGGTATAGATTTATAGATATGGATTAATTTAAGATATAAGGACAGTTAGCAAGAAGCCTGCCATGGCCATACAGCTTGTAAGCAATGTAAGTCTCTGTGTTTACTTGGTTGGGTCTGAGTGGCTGTGGGACTGGCAGGTGAGAGAGATTTGTCCTGACTCTGGGCCAGGCAGGAAAACTCTAGCTACATGTAAGTTTATGAAAAAATTCTCTGACAAAGCATTATGAAACAAGGAACCTCCAGAAATTCCACTGAGTTCCTTTTATATTGGCCATCTTTGCTGGGCATGGAGCCTGCCCATAAGAGTGTTTAGTAAACCCAGTGAGGCTCCATTGGAGAAATTTAAATTCTCATTTACAAGCAGTTATCAATTAGAGATAGCTTGGAGGTTATCGATGGGGTCTTGTATCCACTTCCCTTCTCAGTGCTAAGACTCCATCTGGTCCCTGCTCTTTGACTCTTAGAATTTTTCTGCCCCTTCTTCTGCAGGGTTCCCCAAGCCTTGATGGGAAGGATTTGGCAGAGATATCCTATTTTGGACTGAGTGTTACAAGGTTTCTCACTCTTTGCACAATGTCCAGCTGTGGGACTCTGTATTCGTCCCCACATATTATAATGAGAAGCCCCTCTGATGATAGCTGAGCAAGGCACTTACTTATGAGTGTAGCAAAATGTCATTAGGAGTAGCTTTGTTGCTACATACCTTTAGTAAAACAGTAGTATTTTATTTTCCTGGTCTGTCTACACCTGTTTCCTGGTCTGTCTGTTTCTACCTAGGCAGTGTTGTCATGAGTTCCATCTCCTGGAGTTGGCCTTAAACCCAATCAGATACAGGTTGGATAGACTGCAAAGCTTTGAGCCTCTATTGACTAGCTTATCTTGCAGGCAGGTCAACCATTGTTGATGGAAAGCACTTGTAGCTAGGGTGATCTTTACTTTTCTCCCACGGTAACATGAAGAGCCCCTTCCAATAACGTGAACACTAGTCAGTAGGGGTAAAGGGTCTAGGTAGGCACCAGTCCAACTTCTTCATTTTTAATGGATTGTAAAGATATTGTCGAGCAAATATGGCCTTGACATCTATTTGCAAAGAACTACCAATAGCCTTGGCAATAGCCTCAATCGTTTGGAGGTTTTTGTGTGGCACCTTCGGCCAAAAACTTGATTAGATGTAACCCAACCCAGAGCTGGAGGCTTCATTTATTGATAAGAGCTCTCCTGGTGGAGCTCCATATCTTCTGTTATGTGACAATTCCCTTTAGATCTCCTTCATGTATGTACACAGTTTAGGAAGCTTCTACTGTGTTATGTTTCCAAAGAACCACTCAAATTTGCCTTAGTTTTAGTTGTCCCTCCCATAGTTCCTCATTCTCCCCCATCTTCTCAGCCTCTCCAATTCCCAGACTCCTACCCTATCCATTCATAGCTATATATTCTTTTCCCACTTTCTAAAGAGATCCATCCATCCCTACTTAGTCCCATTCTCTATACCTTATCCTCTGTGTTTACAGGGATTATAACCTGCTTATTGAAGACTCAATAGCTAACATCCAAATATCTTTGAATATATACTGTATTTCTCTCTTTTGGTATGGGTTACAGATCATTGTTCTAGCTCCATCCATTTAATCGCAAATTTCATGATGTCATATTTTAAACATCTGAGTAATATTCCATTGTGTAAACGTACCATATTTTCTTTAGTCATTCATTCCTTGAGGGACATCTAGTCCATTTCTATTTCTGACAATTATGAATAGAACAGCAATGAACATGGTGCAGTAAATGTCTCTGTTGTAGGATAAAACATCCTTTGGATATATGTCCAAGAGAAGTATAGTTAAATCTTGAGGTAGATATAACCTTTCTTGCCAAGGAACCACTGCAATGATTTCCATAGTGGTTATACAAGTATGTACTCCATCAACAATTTTGTGTTTACCCTACTCCACACACTTTCAGTCATGAGCTGTCATTAGTTTTATTTGTCTTGGCCATTCTGACAAGTATAAGATGAAATCTCAAATTAGTTTGATTTGCATTTCCCTGATAACTAAGGATGTTGAACATTTCTCAACCTTTTGTTTTCCACTTTTGAGAATTATCCTTTTAGATTTGTACTGTATTTTAAAGCTTATTTATTTTCTTGAAGTCCAAGTTTAGTGCTTTATATATTTTTGGCATGTTAACCTTCTAATGGATGTGTAGTTCGCAAAGTATTTCCCATTCTATAGCCTACCGCTTTGCCTAAATGATGGTGTCCTTTTCCCTGCAGAAGTTTTTCAATTTCATGAGGTCTCATTTATTAATTATTTTTTTATCTTAGTGCCATCATTGATGGTGTTCTGTTCAGAAGTCTTCTCTTGTGGTATTGGGTTCAAGGTAATTACTCACTTTATCTTATATCAGGTTTATTGCATCGCATCTGGTTTTATTTTGAGGTATTTGATCCATTTGGAGGGTGGATAAGTATACCTACTTGAATTCTTTTATGTGGAACCATCAAGTTTGACCAGCACCAATTGTTATAGATGCAGTTTCTTCTCCCACTGTGTATATCTGGCTTCTTTATATATATAAAACAGGTGTCCATAGGTCTGTGGACTTATGTCTGTGTCATCAAATAGGTTCCATTCATGATCTTGTCCATTATTATGCCAATGCCACAAAGTTTCTCTTACTATAGTTAAGTAGCACAATTTTCAATAGAAGATTGTGATACCCAACAATTATTTTCTTATTCAGAGTTTTTTTTTTTTTTTTTTTTTTTTTTTTTTTTTTTTTTTTTAGCTATCCTGGGTTTTTTGTTTCCATATAAAGTAGAAAATGTGCTTTCATGTTCTGTGAAGAAGTGTGTTGGAATTTTGGTGGGAATTACATTATACTGTAGATGGCTTTTGGTAGGATGGCCATTTTCAGTATATTGATCCTACCAACCCAAGAGCACGGGAAATCTTTCCGTCTCCCTATATCTTCTTCAATTTATCATTGCAGTGCTAAAATTTTGATCATACAAGTCTTTCACTTACTTGGTTAGAGTTACTTCAACATATTTTATATCACTTGAAGCTATTTTGAAAGGTGTTGTTTCCTTGATTTATTTTTCAATCTGTTTGTCCTTTGCATACAGGAGGGCTACTGATTTTTGTGAGTTAATTTTGTATCCAGCTACTTTGCCAAAAGTATTTATCAGCTGTAGGAGTTCCCTGGTGAAATTTTTATGGTCACTTATGTATACTACCATATCATCTGCAAATAAAAATAATTTGATTTCTTCTCTACCTATTTGTATCTGCTTAAACTCCTTCAGATGTCTTATTGATCTAAGACTTCTATTAATATATTGAATAGGTGTGGAGAGAGTGGAAAAACCTGTCTTATTATTGATTTTAGAGGCAATTCTTTGTGTTTCTCTCCATTTAGGTTGATATTAGCTATGGACTTGATGAGGTGTGTCCCTTGTATCCCTATTCTATTCAGGACATTTATCATGAGGTAGTTTTGGATTTTGTCAAAGTCTTTCCTGCATTTAATGAGATGACCATATGGGTTTTGACTTTCAGTTGGTTTGTGTGGTAGAGTACATTTCCCAGTTTTCATGTGTTGAACAAACCCTGCATCTCTTGGATGAAGCCTACTTCACCATGGTGAATGATCTGTTTTTTTACGTGTTCTTGTATTCAATTTGCAAGTATTTTATTAAGAATATTTGTATCTATGCTCATATTGTAAATTGGTTTGTAATTTTCTTTCTTTGTTGGATCTTTATGTGCTTTGGGTATAAGACTATTTGTGGCCTCATATGTCCTTCTGAATCCCTAGATTTCCCCTGTGTCTGTTGTTATATCTTACTTTCCATCTCTGTTTTTTAATTTAGATATTTTTCTCTCTGCCTTGTATATAATTTTTCTAAGGGATTGTTAATCTTGATGATTTTCTCAAAGTACCAACTCTTTGTGTCATTGATTATTCATATAGTTATATTTGTCTCAATTTTATTATTTCATCACTGCATTTGAGTATTTTTTGATGTCTACAATTTTTATGTATTATTTCTTCTTTTTGTTCTAGAGTTTTCAGTTCTGCAATTAAGTTAGAAACATGAGATCTTACTTTTTTAAGTATAGGCTCTTAGTGCTATAAATTTGCCTCAATTTTATACACATATTCATTGTGTCCCGTTTGGATATTTTTTATTCATTTTTATTCAAAAAGTCTATAATTTCTTTTGTAATTTCTCTCTTGATCCATTTTTCACTCAGTAATGAATTGTTCTCTTTCCATGAGTTTGTAAGCTTTCTATTGTTTCTGTTCTTGTTGATATCTAACTTTAATCAATGGTGGTCAGCTAGGATGCAGGGTCTTGCTTCAATTATCTTTTATCTTGTGAGACTTGCCTTGTGTCTGAGTATGTAGTCAATTTTTGAGAAAGCTCTATGAGCTGCTGAGAAGAAGGTTTTCTGTTTGGGTGAAATTATCTGTATATACTTGTTAGTTCCATTTGGCTTATGATGTCAGTTAGTTACATTTGGCTTATGATGTCCAGCACTTCTCTGTTTAATTTTTGTCTGGATTACCTCTTTACTAGTAACGGTCTGGTATTGTAGTCACCTACTATCATGGTGTGAATGTCAGTATATGATTTTAAACGTAGTAATATTTTGTTTATGACCTTGGGTGCTCTTGTGTTTGGTACATATATGTTTAGAATTATAATATCATCTTGGTGAATTTTTCCTTTGATGAGTATGTATAATCTCTTATGATTAGTTTTGGTTTGAAATCTGTCAGATATTAAAATGGCTACTGGCTTGTTTCTTAGGTACATTTGATTGGGATATGTTTTCCCATCATTTTACCCTGAGGTGATATCTATCCCAGATGTTAAGATGCATTTTTTGGATACAGGAGAATAACAACAGCTGTGTTTTTTAATACAATTTGTTAGTCTGTGTTTCTTTATTGAGAAATTGAGACCATTGATGTTGAGGTTATTCAATGAACAGTATTTGTTGAGTCACATTATTTTTTTTTTCTGGTAGTGTGGATTTTTCCTTCTCTTTTGATTAGTGGTATAGGTTACTTATTCCTTGTATTTTCTTTGGTGTAGTTAACCTCTTCTGGTTGAAGTTTTCCTTCCAGTGCCTTCTGTGGAGCTGGATTTGTAGATAGATACTTACTATAATTGGTTTTACCATCAAATATCTTTCTTCCTCCATCTATTTTTATCAAAAGTGTTGTTGTGTATAATAGTCTGGACTGACATCTATGGTCTCTTGGAGATAGTAGAACATTCATTTAGTCACTCACAGCTTTTATACTCTCTCTTGGAAAGTCAGGTGTTACTCTAATAGATTTGTATTTATATGTCATGTGATCTTTCCCATTGAAGCTTTTGATATTCACTCTTCATTCTGTACAAGTAGTATTTTAATAATTATGTTTTATGGAGAATTTATTTTCTGGTCTAGTCTATTTGGTGTTCTTTATGCTTCTTGTACTTGATAAGCATCTCCTTCTCCTAGTTAGCAATTTTTAATTCTACTATTTGTTGTATGTATTTCTATGACTTTGCCTGGTTTTAGTCTCCTTACTCTATTCCTATTATTTGTAGATTTGCTTTTTTTGAAGATGAGTTTTACAAAGCACAGGACTATGGTGATATTTTATTTGTGCTGAAATGTGATTTTATTTATATGTTAATAAATAAAGTTGCCTGGGGATCAGAGCTAAGAGCAAGCCATTTAGCAGAAGTATGGCAGTGGTGGCACATTCCCTTAATCCAATCACATGGCAGGCAGAATCTCTGTGTGTTCAAGAACACAGCCAAGTGGTGACCTGGACCTTTAATCTCAGTATGAACCATAGAGACCTGGAGGTCTATATAGACAAGGAAGTCATATGGTTAGGTTTAGAACCAATGAGAAGGCAGAACAGAAAGGCAATAAAAAGACAGGACACAGGAAGAAGGTCTTTCTCTCAGGGGAAGGATGGCAGTGAGTGGTAAGATAAGGTGGTCTTAGCTCTTGACTACTGATGGATCTCTGGATTTTAACTCTTTATTTGGCTCTGTGTTTCTTATTTAATAAGACCATTTAGAATTACATCTACACAGGAGAAAGCAATTCTCCCAATTAATTTGTTCTTCACTCTCTTTGGGTATGTGTACATAAAAAATTTCCAATTCATTTATAATGATTATATATGTAACACTGTGAAGTTTCTGCAAATAAAGTGAATCACTTTGTTGGCATAAGTCATATTTAAGAACTGTTACTGTCTTGCACTTGAAATATTCTCAATTTTCCTTAAGGTAGTATTAAGGGATAAATTACTTGAAATGATACTATATTCTCATTGTATGAGTCTTCTAAAAGTAACCAGTGAACTACTTACTTTGATCCTTTTAAATATGCAACTTCTATATCATTAGAATACTTGACCTTTTGTTTCCTTTATATATTCAGTTTCTTAAGTAAAAACAAAAAAAATATGATTTAAAGCTTAAAAAAAACAAACAAACAAAACGGTTGGATAGCCAGAGATCTTGTTTAGCAAGTGTAATGGATAACATTGGTTGTCAACTTGACCACATCTGAATCAACTAAACCCCAAGCAGTTGGTAAGTGCTACAAAGAATTTTCTGGGTATTATTTGACATGACAGCAAGACCTACCCTAAATCTGGATCACTGAGATCATACCAATAAATTTGGACAAATCTAGTTGCAGCCTATATCAAGGACACTGAATTTGGAAACTTTCTCTTTTCCCTTTCTTGCCCTCTCTTTTGCAGTTAAGTTAGTATATTCTGCTGCTGAGGATTGAAGAATTGTTGAGACATCCAGCCTCAAGGACTGAATGTTTTTGCTCTTTATTGGGAGACAGCCATTATTAGAGTAATCAAACCACAATCTGTAAGCAACCCAAAAATATAATTTTAAATATATATATACATATTCATTCTGTCAGTTTTATTCCTCAAGTGAACCCTGGCTAACACTGTAATAGTCCCCTAGGCCTTAGTTCCAAATCATTACCATGACAGAGACCATGATAGAAGTACTATTGAGGCCTTGAAACCCAGCGCATAGGCAGCAACACCTGCTAAAAAACAAGAAAAAAGGTCTAGTCAAAGTCCATAGTTCTGGGAAATCCCTAAATGTACTAACTTTGCTTTTTGGCTTCTGTAGTTCTGTTTCTGCGTAACTGTTCTTGCTAACTAAGGTGTGTAAACTGAGGGAGTGTGTTTTGTTTTTTGTTTGTTTGTTTGTTTTATATTAGAGACCCTCTTAGGTTTGCTTTATTCTTAATATTGGATAACAAATCTTCAGATGTATCTATATTTTCTAATATATATATAGATATAGATATAGATTATAATTAACTTAATTTCACATGTCAGCCACGGATTCCCCTGTCCTCCCTCCTCCCACCCCCCAGCCCTCCCCCCAATCCACTCCCAATTCCCACCTCCTCCAAGGCAAGGTCTCCCCTGAGGCCTGGTAGACTCAGCCTAGGCAGGTCCAGTCCCCTCTTCCCTACACCAAGGCTGAGCAAAGTGTCCCAGCATAGGTCCCAGGCTCCAAAAAGCCAGCCCATGCTCCAAGGACAGGTCCTGGCTAGACTGCCTGGAGGCCTCCCAAACAGACTGCAACTCACAACTCCAGGGAGGCTACCTAGTAAATAGGACCCCGAGAAAGACACAGGGATCACCCTACGACAGAGAAATGGATGAGATCTACATGAGCAAACTGGGGGGAGGGTGTTGGTAATGGAGGGCAAGGGTCAGGGGAAAGAGAGCTTAGGGGAGTGGGAGGTACCAGCTGGATCAAGAGCAGAGTGGGAGAATGGGGAGGGAGATACCATTATGAATGAAGACCCCAGGGGAATAGGAAGAAGCAGAGTGCTAGAGAGGTCCCCAGAAATCCACAAAGATACCTCCACTGTAGACTACTGGCAATGGTCGAGAGAGTGCCTGAGCTGACCTGCTCTGGTGATTGGATGGCCTAACACCCAGGCTGTCATGACAGAACTTTCATCCAGTGTCTGATGGAAGCAGATGCAGAGATCCACAGCTAAGCCCCAGGTGGAGCTCCAGGAGCCCAATCTGCGAGAGAGGAGGAATTGTATGAGTGAGAGATATTGAGACCATGATTGGAAAAAGCACAGGGAGAAATAGCCAAACTAGTAGAAATACATGAACTGTGAACCAATGGCTGAGGAGCCCCTATGGAACTGGACCAGGCCCTCTGGATAAATGGGACAGTTGATTAGCTTGAATTGTTTGGAAGGAAGTGGTTTTTGTGCTTAAAAGCTCACCCTGAGAAAGGCTCAGGCTCAGGACTGCACTCAGGTCTGGAACACCTAGTATAGTTGTCATTCAGCTAATAAATGCTTTCTTTGGGCTTGAACTGATATCTGAGTGGACTTCTCTGGTGGATACCTCACAACAGTACAGTATGAATGAGCATTAGTGGGTGAATTGCAGCTGCTACTGTGTTAATGTGAAATGGTATGTTATTGCCAACACTTCTGACACCGTTTATTCTTGTGTTCTATGTCAAGGTTATAGTTGTGTCATATTCTAGTTAGTTGATTAAGAAGTTTATTTAATTCTAATATTTACAAATTTCAAAGAGAATTAGCCCACACAACATAGATACTAGAGAGTAATTATGTATATAACCTGGTTTTAACTAGGTGCATGTTTGTAGATATCTAGTAGAGAATCTACATCCAACATTACAACTTTTAAAGTGTAAACAGTTTGGTCCTTGCAATTAATACAGGTGGGAAAATATTTTTATAATAGATTTTTCAATACAAATTATCACTTGTGTTCTTCCTAGTATGTTTGCCTCTACTGATGTTTTGAGTAATGAGTTGTACTTTTCATCTATGTCAGCCTTTCCCAGTCTCAGAAGTAAGACCAATAACTGATAATTACATTCTTACCACTCATATTTATCACTGATGGGCAGCTACTAATCTTAAACTCAATTAGACTAAACATTCTTACCCATAAATTAGTATATCATGATGTATTAGAAACAAGTTGCATTAGAGATAATGCTTTCAAAGTACTTGGAATATGATGTCATAACAAAGAGACTGACAGGATTCGCTAGAGGAAAAACTCCAATAAAATGAATATATGACAAGGTGCCTTTATTATATTGGTATAGTCCAATTTGAAAGCTGGGGATGCTTAAAACTCACTAGCTGCCTAGTCTACGAGGCTGAATGTCTCAGTAGTATGATCTGTCACTGAAGACCTGGAGAATTCCTGAAGAGTTATAGATCTTCTGTTAACACTGGAAACCCAAAGGAGCTAGGTTCCTATAACAGCAAAGATTGAAGACAACAGCACAAACAAGATAAATGTATTCACAGGCAAGCAGCAAAAGCCAGGCAAGCAAACAGCATGGTTCCTTCATCAAGCATCATTATAGCTAAGCCATCATTGGAATGTTCCCCTTACTCTTGGTGAGAGCCTTCTCTCACTTAATCCTTCCAGAAGGTTCTCTTGCAATCCTGCCTAGATGGCTGTGTCTTAGTTGATCCAGATCCCATCAAGTTGACAGTAAAGGTTAACCATCACAAGTTTTCTTTGTGTGTGTGTGTGTGTGTGTGTGTGTGTGTGTGTGTGTGTGTGTGTAAATAGATAGATGATAGACAGAAATTTATGTCAATAATTTTGAGGAAGTTTATTGCTTAAGATTCTGAAGAGATAGTGAAATGAAACCTCAGCTTTTTAAAAACACATTGCTGAATTTGAGAAACTGATATGGGATTGTGCACAGACACGTATGACACAAAAGCAATATAAGACTGGTACTTATTATTTATAATCATTATTTGCAGATGATGTTTTGGTCCTCCTAGAATAGTCTCTAATTTATATTTATCTTTCTTAAAAAGAAAAGAAAGAATATTTATGTTTACTCAGCCATTTATATTTGGCAAAGAGTTAAGGAACTCTAATTTAAGCAAATAATAGCTAAGTGTATTTTCCTCTACTACCTAACACAGCTTCAAGGACTTTGACTCAAAATATTTCTTAAATACTCAGAACTGTAATAAGAACGACTGGCTTCTGGACTAGTTGTATTTAATAAAACATGTGGGCAGTATCATTTTTTTTGTCTCATGATATCAGAAGGATTTCATGTCACTAATGTGACTATGATTTCAAGAGTCTGTGGAATATGCCCAAGGACATCAACTATGTCATCTATTTCTATCAAGCAGAGAAAACCACTTGATTGACTTGCATTACATCATATTTAAAAGTCCTAACAGGGGAAAATGACTAAAGGAGTTATTTGGTTTCTGTTAGAGAAGTTAATTCAAGTCTAGGGAAGTATCACAGATGTTTGTCAGACTTTAACTGTTTGCTTCAGACAACATTCTGCAAAGAATTACTGCATTCTTTCTCAGAACCATTTAGGAGTTGAGACCATACAACTTGCTTCTCTACATAATGCTTTTTAAACATATACTTATTTGTTCTTTGGCAATCTCATACATGTATACATGTATTTTAATCATAATCAAACTTATTCTCCCCATAGACGTCCCCAAATATATTACCTTACAACCTCTATGTCATTTTTATTTATTTAATTTTGACGCCCACTGAAGCTATTGAGTGCTTTTCTGTGGTATCTTGATGGATCTTGTTGGCTTGGCCTTATGCAGGTCTTATGTTGGTAGCCATACATACAGTGAGTTGATGAGGGCAATAGCCATGCCATGTCCAGAAGACAGAATTTCATAAAATCTTCCCTTCCTCTGCCTCCTATATTCTTTCTATCTCTTCTTTCACGATGTTTTCTGGACCTTGATTGGTCAGAGTGGTTGATAAAGATTTGCAAATGAACATTCCTAAATACCCTCTGGGAATGATCATTCCACAGTTATCAATGTCAATGTCTTGGCCAGTTAAATCTTTTCATTGCTACCCACAAAAGGAAGAGGCTTCTCTGGCCAAAGTTGAGAACTTATAAACTAACTTTTAAACATAAATATTCTGAAAACAGTTTGATATGTGCACTTAGAAAAACAACAGAAGTAGTTTCCATCTTGGGGCTAAAATCTTCAAAGACATGAGTTTTGACCATGATTGCCATACTATTTATGAATCTACTCATGTGAAATAGGACTCATAGCCAATCAAAAAGTGGCTGGTTACCCTCAAAACCTTTCTGTTACCACTCTGCCAATGGTTCCATCTTTTCAGGTAGGTTGCTATTGTAGGATGCAGGGACCAGTACTGCATAAAACCATTCATGCTTTTCCTCCCCAGTGACCTGCATAGCACCTTCTGGTACTAGTCAGCAAAGAAAGAAAATTATAGGTCCACCCTAAAGTGATTTCTCTATATCCTGCAACTAAAGTTCATTCTATCTTCATTTATAGGGTCTTACTTTCTAGTAATGGTGAGCAACCAAAAGCAAGGTCGGTGGCTGTAATGTGTCAGTACCCTTGAGCCACCGGAGCCTCCCTGATCAATAGCTAGTAGGGAGTATGTGAATGGCACCAAAATCTTCATTTAATAGACTATATCATGAGGGTAATGTATTGCCTACCCATGCAAGAAACCTGTGTTCAAACATCTTTTTGTTATATTTGAATGGCTACTGGGCTCCATAATGTTTTTATTAAATGGCGTTCTTCAAAGCTACTGAGCTGGTCAGTAAAGCTGAGAACAAAGCATCAGATTCAATCATTCTTAAAACACAGTCACTTTTTTTAAACACCAGAGCCCTCAATATAACTCCATTTCACCTTCTTTTCTGAATTCGCTGTTCCCAGCATGAAGTAATTCTAAAAGAGGTTGGAGCTGTGTGATCATAAAAATTTAGTATCAAATAATTACTATTGCTTTTATAATGTATTAATTCAGGGTAGCTTCCCTTTTTTTCTGAGGCATAAATGGTACTGTATTATTTTTATCAGATAGTTGGATTAAGGTTGTTTTCAAAGGTATCTGCAGCTGATTCTGCAACAAATTCTTTATTCACTTTTTTTTGAACTGAGGAAACAGTTCTAGCCACATTATTTCCAAATATTCTTTATTCAACAATGTTATGTATACCTTCACCATGTTTCTATAAAATATATCCCATATTTTATCTGTAATGCCCAGAGCAAGGTCACAATGATACAAGAAAACATAGGTGCACACACACACACACACACACACACACACACACACACACACACTGTGTGTGTGTGTGTGTGTGTATACATACATACAAACAAACACTCAATGTTCAACATTGATGACAAAGAAACAAACCATGATTCACAAGCCATGCTTTATAAGGCCTTGATATTTTCACCCAAACTTAAAAAAAAAGGTAACTTATGATTTAAACTGTAGACATACATAACCAGAGAGCACTGAAATACTAATACTTTGGTATGAGCCATTAGGACACTGTAGAGGGCAAAAAAGGCACAATGCTTACTCCTGAGGCACTACTGTGTGGTGTTTGAGGATATAAATAACCATAGTCAGGGAAATGGAAACATGCATATGGAGAGTGTAGCTTACTACCAGAGAAAACTCCTTATCCACAGATATGGCTTAGGCTAAACATTGAAAACTGAAAAAAAAAAAACCTTCTTATTTGACAGAGAAAAAAGGCATTTTAGATAAAACCACCAGTGCATACAAAGTCCTAGGGGATAGAGAGAATAAAAGAGACACATGGGCAACAGGAGGAAACTTTGTTAGGAAAATAAAGCAAGCAGGTTGCAGAGAATGAGAGCTGGAAATAACCCACACTGACTGATCAAAGGTAGAAAATGGGATGATGATTGCTAGTTTTTATTTTTAAAGATTTATTTATTTTTATCTATGTATATGAGTGTTTGGCCTACATATATCTACCACCTCTATGCTGCTGCCCTGAGGACCAAAGACAGCACCAGTTTCCTTGCAACTTAATTACAGATGGTTGTTAGCTGCCATTGGCATGAAGGGAATTAAACTAGGGTCCACTGAAAGAGCAGTCAGTGCACTTAACCACTGAGCCATCTCTCTGCCATGGCTAGGATGTTTCTAAAAAAAGGAAACCTTCATTCTGAGTGTTTAGAATATGGGGCTCTGGTGTTAAGAGTACTGACTATTCTTCCAGAGAACCCAAGTTTGATTCCAGACCACATATGTCTGCTCACAACCATCTCTAACTCCAGTTCCAGGGGATACAATATCTTATTCTGACTTCTGAGGGCAATGCATGCATGTGGTATACAGACATACATACAAGTAAAACACCAATATGCATAAAATAATAAAATAAATAAGAGTGTTTAAAATGAGAATAATAAGACATAGAGAAAGATCACGAAGTTAAGTACCAGAGCATATAAGTAAAGAAGTTTCAACACCAGAGCAAAAAATGCTACTGTAGGAAAAATAGTGTTAGCATGAGATGCTGATTTTTAAACAGTATAGTCCTTCTTTCACAGATTCTGTATAGGGAAAATGATTTCATTCTGAATGAATATTCATCTACATGCTTTATTTTTTATTTATCAATTTATAATGTTTATTAGGGAATAGTCTTTTTTTTCTGTAGAAGCATTGAGCACCATAAATCCTGGATTCATTGCCCTGCACTTTAAGATCATAGCAGTGCTAAGAAAGGAATAATTGCAAGTCAGGGTGTCAAAATAGTGACAGATTTGCAAATAAGGTAATTGAATTCATGGAGCCATTACTGCTATTGGCTGCATATGACTTTCTAAGAAGATTTGCTTTTAACCTTACCCACAAATAGGAATTATTTTCTCATGCTATCCTTAGCTACACATCTCAAAATTAGTCAGAAAATGGTGTGAATAAGTTAATGAGAATTAAGACCCAGACATTCTAAAGTGTATTCCTTTTGGACAGAATGACAAAGAGCTTATTAGAAGGACTAAAATTGACTTATAGACTCCCTAACTTACTGTTGAGAAACTGCATGCACAAGGGCTAATTTTAATGAGAAGGATTCTGAGAAACAAAGTTGAGATACTACTGTAGAATAGGAAACATGAGCTAAAAATCATGAGAGACTCACGCAAAGATGAGGAAGACTAGATGAACCAATAAATTTGGAATCCAGATACCAATAAATAGTACCTATGAGGCTAAGCACATTTAAAATACATACACTGCTTTAGTTTTATTGCCTAGTGCTGTGATAAATATCCTGACTAAAACAAGTTAAGGAAGAATTTATTAGGCTCACAATTCCTTCATTACAGGGAAGTCACAACAACAACAACTTGAGAGAACTGGTCACAGTTAAGTGCAGAAAACAATGAATTTATGCATGGACTAGATTGACATTCTACATTCTTATACCACTCAAAGTGCCCTGTCCAAAGTACTAGTACCACAGTGGGTAAGTTTTCCTGCTTCAATTAATGTGATCAAGATAATCGCCCACAAATAAAATCACAGGACAACCAAGTCTAGACAACTTTTCACTGAGTCTTTCCCTAGGTGATGCTAATTGTGTCAAGATGAACATTAAGAGCATTAAAAGTAATCATCACATGTACATGCAAACCCCCAATACACACATACACACACACACACACACACACACACACACACACACACACACATACACACACACATACACACACACACACATACAAACACACACACACACACATACACACATACACACACACACACACACACACACACACACACACACACACACACATAAATGAGAGAGACAGAAATAGAAGACAGAGACAGGAGAGATCACCATACTGAGCTCCATTATATAAATAAACAGAATTTTCAAATGTAGTAATCTATCTCACTGTTAATTGTAAGTTAGGTTGCTGACAGCATAAACTGTATGACAGCTTACTATTATTGTTTTTGAGGAAGATCTGTGAACATATCTAATATTTCTATTTGTATATATTGCTATCATTTGTTATGGTGTGTCACAAAGTTCCTGAATATTCTATGTCAGAGTGAATGTTCAACAGTTTCAGACTGAGCTTGTAACTGCTCAATATAATTACTAATATAAATATAATTGAATTTTGAAGGTCATCTTACATTTTGCATTTTGGTTATTTAGTAATGTCAGGATATTATAATGTTTACTCTCTGGTTACTAACATAGTTGGAACTACTTCAATGGCCATTTATATATTATCTTGTTTTAAAAGATTATTTCTATTTTTATTCCTCATTTGTGTGTGTGTGTGTGTGTGTGTGTGTGTGTGTGCGCTCAGGTGCCCTCAGGGTCCAGAAAAGGGTGTTGGGTCTCCTGGAGTTGAAGGTACTAGTGGTTGCACAGTGCCAGTATGGGTACTGGGAACCAAACTAGGTCCTCTGCAAGACCAACAAGTGCTGTTGAACAGCTGCTGAACCTTCTCTCCATCCTTCAGATTCACTTTTGAAGTGCTTTCCACTGGTTTGTTTTGTTCTGTCTTTTTGTTTCTTTGTTTCCTTACATGTTAATTTGAAGAATCATTTTTGTGCTAAAAAAATAAGACCTTTCATAAATACATTGACATGAAATACTTCCTCCTGGAAGAGGCCACTGTTCTCTCTAAGATACAATTTGTAATGAATGAAAGAATGCTCTTAATTTTAATGCACTGCATTTTTATTTTCTTAATATTTGTGTTATATTTAAAGAATTATTTCATTTAGGTACAGAATAATCTCCTCTCTGCCTTATATAATATTACATTGTCATTCTGGACTGATCTATTAATAAAATGAAAAAAAACATTTTAGGAAAAGAAAAATATTTCAGTAATATGTAAATATGTGTCATCAGATATTGTAACTTTCTTTTAAATGACATCAATAACCGTTGTTCACTCCTATGAAAAGAAGCATACCTTGAAACAAATTACTTTTTTCACACTGAAGCTATTTGTGTTCTATACCATTTTATTTGCTTTCATATTAAGTAAGCATATACATGCATGCATAAATATAAATAAAATATATCTGATATTTCACCGATATGACTTTTTAGTTCAGGTTTTTTTTAATCAATATTAGGCCAAATCATTTGATCGGCTTCTCTGTAATTGCCTACACATTTACACAGGAAAAATCAGACTGTAGGAAAAATTAAAAACTACAGTTGCTTTTTGTTATATTCAGAATAAAAATACCAACAGAAAGTAAAGAGAAGAAGAAGCCAAATAAATAAGAAAAAGGTGTAATCTACTCAACTTGAGAGACCAGGGAAATAGTTCTCATTCAATTATGGTGATCCCCTTCCTGTAGCAACCCAGCCATATTATCATAAAATGCATATTCAACCATCTGCTTAAAGAATAAAAATATGTGTTCTATCCACAGCTGCTGCAATAAATGTCATCTGCGAATTTAAATTGGAGTGTTCACATTATTCTTGGCTATCGTATAAAATAAACGAATTTTAAATTTAAACAAACACGTCCAGATGACATGCACCATTTACAGACATATTCTAGAAACATTAGGAAAGTTCCTGGCAGAATATAACCTCCAAATTTTATTCCTAACATCTTTATGTCCAGAAGTTAAAATAAAACCAATCAAGAACAATTTCCTGTAGAAGTGGGGCTTTATTCTGTTGTAAGAATTCTGCTAAGATTCTTTGTTCCATCCTCAGCACTAATATTTCATCAAAGTTCACCATCTTCCTTAAAGCAGATGAATAACTTAATTATCTAAGTCAGAATATTGCCATCCTCTGCCTAATGAGCTCTAGGGAGGTGTCCCCTCAAGTGCCTTGAATAAACTTTCCAGCATTTTATTACTCACCACAGAAGAAGACCTTTTCTGATGTTTAATTAAATCAACTGGATTATTAAATTACATGATACAAATACATAGGTATATATTTACAAAATCTATGTTATTATATAGAGTGTCAGTCTGGCTCCCTTAATTTTTCTATTCTTTCCAATAAGTATCTGTAGAAATGAATTTACTTTATAATATATTAATTCTATCCATTTAATTTTTTAAGTAATTGTGAGTTATCATTATCACTGCCAATTTCCCTTCTGGACTATCCACAAGATATCCCTTAATTCTGGAAACTTATTGTTCCTTTTAATTTTAACAGCATCTCTCATATTTAGAGTAAACAAAATTAATAAATGCAATGCGCTGTTAAGGGGATTACTGAGTAGAAAATACCTATCATGGAAACATGGACATTTCAGGATCTATGGTTAAATCAATAACATCAGCATAGTGGAGAAGCAGATATCAGCACAAGTAAGAAGGCAAAGGTGGGTGGATTCTTATGGGTTCTAGATACTAGAGAAAGGGCTGAAATGACTCTAAACTTGTAAATACTAACTACTTACATTTCACTGGTCCTGACGCCTGGGTTCTTCTATACTAGACCTCAAAAGAAACATTAGAGTTGAAGAAATAAAGGCGTCACATTTGGTTACTAACTTACTTACCATGACAATTTAAGAAAAGAACCTCACCTAGAGTCTAAAAGCTGGGGAATTCAGAAATTCAAGAAAAATATGGTATTATGTTTTAAAACAACTTTTTCTATATAATGTTTTTAGCATTATTGTAGAATTGCATTGTACACATTATTCCTAAAGTTAAAAATATTTGTTCAAGCTAGATTTACCATATGATACAGCTATCCAATTTATGAGTCTATATAGTTAATGAAATGAAACCAGCATGCCTAAAAGCTGCTTGACTTCTTATTATTATTGCAGACCTGTTCATAATTGCTAAGGTGTGGACTGAGCTTTGCTACTTGCTAGTAGAAATTTAAATATAGTTATGGAAAATTTTGTTTATATAAAATAAATATTATTTTCTAATAAAGAACAAAATTCTAGTTATTTGCAGTGAGATAGGTCTCACTGTGTCTGTGAAATAAATGACTCTGAAAGATAAGTGTAGCATGTTTTCCTAAATGTCAGTAGAATACTGAGACTATGGAAGAATTGTGGAAATCAAGCAGAAGGAGACAGTGGTAAAAGAATTGCTGGAATTGATGGTCTGTGTTCTGTAGAAGATAGGGTTATCCCATTTAGCCCTAACAGTTGTTTGTAGGCCAGGAGGTGGTGGCACATGCCTTTAATGCCGGCACTCAGAGACAGACAGATCTCTGTTAGTTCTAGTACAGCCTAGTCTACAGAGTGAGTTCTAAGCCCAAGGAAAACTTGTTTTGAAAAACCAAAAAAAAAAAAGAAAGAAAGAAAAAGAAAATTTGTGTTAAATAATCCAAAAAAAGATTTATAAGTTATATTTTCCATTTAGGAAAAAGTTGTTTTTATAAAATAGTTATTTTCAAAATACTTTTGAATTTTATTAAATTAGTGCTATTATATTTTCAGTATCCAGGGTATGAAAGCTAAATAAGATGCTAAGTATATCTAAGATGCTAGGTGTATCTGAACACATAAAAGGAATGGAGTGTTACTATTCATTTTTTCTAATTTATAGTTCAAGCTTTATGACTACTTAAATGGAAGGAATATGTTCTATGTAAACAGTTTTCAGACACTAATTAAGAGAACGGTTGTCATTATATATAAAGGTCAAAAAGGGTAGATGACAGCCCTAATGAGCTCACATGTGTTATAGAGCAAGGATTTTAAATGGCAACCTAAATATTATTTTAAACCCTTCCAAGCCAGTTAACCCATATGGTTTTTGCTTAGCTATTTTCTGGTGAGTCTTTGCAGATGGGATGCTGTTAAAATATGTCAGTTTGACCTTATGCCTTTAAAAATTCATGCATCATTTTCATTTGAAATAATCTGAGTTATGCATATAAAACAAGTACTTTGTGGTCATGTGACAAAGGGACAATAACTCAGTAGCTTACCCACTTTAACTACAGTAGAGTCTAGGAAATGTGAACAGATGAGTGCCCAATAAGAAGCCAAATAGAATTTAGCTGAAGCCTTAGCAACAGGGACCTTTTTGACAAACCAATAGGAAGTCCTTAAGTGCTGGAGGCTTTGCTCCAGACTGATTGGAGGACCTGGGACCGATGTGTGGAGTCAAAACCAAGAAGAAATTGTGACCACCTGTTGTTCAAACAAGTGGCCCCAATAGCTTGAGCCATCTTTATACAGTTTCAATAGTTTGCATGAACAATTTTACAACAAGCTTTTACTTAGTAAGTTTCTAAAAATGGTTACAATAATTGCCAGTTTGTTCCCGTCTCTTTCCTTTTCTATCTCCCAACTTTCCCACCGGTAGACATTACCTTTTTGAACTCTATCTCTATCGTCAGAAGCATGAGCAGTTTTGCATGTTACAAAGGAATTGTTCTAACTAGGCGCACCTACAGGTAGAACAATATGACCAGTTAGCAACATATGTGGTTACAGCATCATTCAGAGTGAGAGACAGTTTTGTCTCCTGTGGTTAATATTTATATCTGTGTTATGGGTTCTCATGATCAACTCACCAGTCAGAGATGGATCAATCCATTTTATGTTGTGTACTACTCTATCCCCTCTGGGGGCAATACAGGTTTTTCCATTTATTCTATAAGCAACATAACCTAGAAACTTACTCTTAATAGTTGGCCCTGTTCATCCATTGTACTTATGTCTCTCTCTTAACTTGGAGTACTGGCACAGTTATTAGAAATAAGGGAACAGAGGGTTTCTATGAGTCTGCTTTATTCCCTGTTCCTTGAATGTTCCCATTAACTCCTGATATCATCTATTTAATACCATTTCTTTAAAGCTCTTATGGTTAAAACCATTCTTTCCAGAACAGTTATCTAAATAGGTGTCATTAAAAGTTATGATACCGTGACTGGTTCAGGCCAGCAGTACAGCTGGCATGGTGAAAGCAAAGAGAGCATGTAACACACACACTCCAGAGGTCATGCCCAGAATTATGCAGCAAATTGTCCACAGGTTCTCGCCAAGTGTGTCCAGGACCTTGCCACAAGGAGAGCCACTCTTGCTATTCTCAGGCATTGTTCCCTTGAACAAGTCCCATGGCTCCTGCTGCTTAAGGTTTCAAATAAAATTTCTAAATGTAAACAGTTCTGGTTTCCAAATAGCTTACTAGTTAGTAACTGATAGACGTCTCAGTTGTAATGTGGGATTTCTGAGAGAGTTCAGGAGATCTTGCTCAGCCTTATTGGTCAGCACAAGGAATACCTGTTGAGACAGCATGTCTTCTAAGATGGTCTGTCTCACCGCAGGCAAACAATTTCAGGGAGGAGGGGCTGCAGAGGAGCTCTCCATGGCTGGAATAATTTCCTTTGGTCCAAACCCTTCAACCAATAAAAGGCTGTAGCCAGACTTTTCCCCTGGCTGACCTCTAAATTTCCTACTGGAAAGAGGCATCCCTGGCTGTGTGTGCTAATAAACACAGTTCTGGTGGTTGAAAGGCAGGCACTGGTCTCTTTCTGCCTTTGGTCTCTTCATGTTGTCCCAGAAATCTAACAGCACCCATGACCAATCATTCCACGAATGGTTTTCTCATGCTTCTTAGTTATTTCAGTTTTTATTTGTGTGAGGCTTTTCTATTCTGTTTTGTGATTTATTTGTTGATTTGAGTTTCATTCGTAACAGTTTAGAAACACAGCTTCAAATATGTGAAGACAATGGTACCCTGCATATTCTTTAGTGTTCAACTATGCCACAGAAATGTGTGAAAGTGTACAGTCTTGAACTGTATTCAAGCAGTTGCAGAAGCCTTAATTACATGAATTTCATTTTGTTTAAACTAAGGATTTATCTTCCCCTCCAAATAGGCCTTTACCTCTCATGTATGTGTTTTATAGGCAATGTCAGACAATAAAAATATATATGGGAACCTTGTTCCCGTATGACATTTTTTTTTCCTGAAAATTTTCCCAAATGACATCTCTTTCTGAAAAAAAAAGAAACTTCATCATCATATTTAATAGCTAAGCACTATTGAAAGAAACTGTGTTAAACCCTTTGATGTATAATGCTGTCCCTCCTGCAACATACGCTAGTGCAATGGCGGCACAAAGCCTGTGGGAGTCACCAACCAATGTCTGATTTAACTTAAGGCCCACTTCACGGGATGGAACTCGTGCCTCACATTGGTGGGGTGACCAAGAACCTGGTGCTAGATACCTCAGGGACTTGGGGTAAAATCAAATAGGAAAGTTCAACAAAACAAAACAAACAAATAAAAAACAATAGAGTGACTCCTCGTAATATTCTGCTATACTCCTCCACTAGTGCCGTGCTCAGTCATCATCAGAGATGCTTCCTTCTGCAGTAGATGGGAACAAATTCAAAGAACCACTCCACATATTATGCGGAGAATTAGAGACCTTGGAACATTCAGTGCTAAACAGGGTGTGGAAGAGGAGGCTGAAAGAGTGTAAAAGGCAGAGGGGATAGGGACACCGAGAGAAGATCCTCTGAATTAACTGAGAACTTATCGTATAAACTCACGAAGACTGAGGCAGCATACACAGGACCTGCCCGTGCAGGTCTGCTCCAGATGGATTCCTAGAGCTGAAAGAATGCCTCCATGCATGCCTCCATCCCTAACTCAGAAACAATCTCCAGTTGACAACCCCTTACAAAGGAAAATTTAGTTTTATCTAAGGGAATCTCACCGGAGAAATAAACTACTCTCAAGAGTAGGCTGCATGCCCAATAGTACACAGCCAACAGGAAATGAACTCAACGGTGTCTTTGGAGGTTTCTTGTCTCAAAATGTTGGCCATGGCTTTTTCCTTTTTTAAAATCTTTTTATTTGTATTTTATTTCATTTCTATTATTTCCCTCTCTCTTTTTACCCTTCTTCTATTTGTGTACATGTTATGACTTACAGATTAGTATTTTTATGGGGTACATGAAAGTGGGAACAAATGTGTCTGTTTCTTGTTCCTTTAGCTCTTTTCCTTCTGGTAGTTTATTTTTCTATTCTAATGTGTTAGCTTTTGTTTCATCTTATTATATTTTATTAGTATCCCTTAGAATCCTGCTTGCTTTCTGATGAGACAAAAAGGGAGTGGATCCAGATGGGAGTGGAGATGGAGAGGAACTGGGATGAATAGAGGGTGAGGGAAACCACATTCAGCATATGTTGTGTGAGAAAAAAAGACAATCTATTTTCCTTATGAAGAAAATAAAAGAGAAAGATAGGAAAAACAAAACAAAAATTATGGCTAACCAGAAGTAATTATATCTTAGTTCTTACTGGTTTTGATGTCATTATTTCCTCTTTGTTTATTGCATTGTACAAGTGGTCAGATTGGTTTATTAAATGACATTCTTGAACTTCAAACGATGACTTTTATAGTCTTTTCTAGGCAAGGTTACCCCAACTTCCCCCAGAACACCTATCATTAATTTTCTCTAATTCCAATTAATCAGTATAACTGAAGGAAATGAATGTGGGAAGCTAGAGTATTATAAAGGAAATATATTTTTAGATTTCTATAAATTACACAGATATTTATTCTAGTTAGAATATCTCCTTATAAGAAAAGGATTCACACCCTCCCACACACCTCCCGCCCCTGGATAAGATAACTTGTTGGATTTAAGGAGGAGAGGAGAAAAGATTTACATGTTCAAACTTCATTTCATGTATTCATTCAACATTTATTTCAAATATTTGCTCTTCAGACTTCTGAGCTTTCAAATTAAGGCTTTAGTAATGATGATAGCCAACAATATACAGCAATCACAAAGACTGAATAGCAGGTTTATGGGTGCCTGTGAAGATGCCAAAGTTGTCTTCTGTTATATAAATGCCTTAGCATCAACAACTTACTTAAAACTGGGGAAGCAGTGGATATGAGTTTACAAAGATGTAATGTGAGGGTAGGACAGAGAATTAAAACAGCTCCAGGAGATCAGTATGTGTAATCAAGAGTAAAGTCTAGCAATGAGATAAAGATTGAGAAATACTAAATATTAGAGCAATAGTTTTTGGAATTAGTCTCATTTTTTTAGTATGCATTGTTTGGATTTTTACATAGCCTTATGCTTTTACTGTGCTTTTATGTATTAAACCCCATGAATAAAATAATTCCAAAATTATAATAGGTATAATAAACAGCTATATTTTCAATTTAACTTTGGTGATAAATTTTCCAAGAACACTAAGTTAATGACTGTGAATTTCCTAAGAAATCCTTCTGGAAGAATGGAACCATAGAACCTATGCCAGGATTTCCATTGTCTGCCTTTATTTTTGCAAGAGGGCAGTAAAAATACCAATTTCAGTATCTTTGAAATTTTTATTCATCACCTTCATTCAGGTGAATAATACACAAGTTTAAAAGCACAAAGTATATATTTTATGTTACTATTTTACAAGCTTCCACAGGCAAGAACATTTTATCATTCATTGGTTTTTATACACCCCTTCATAAATTGTGTATAGCTATGTTCTCTGCCTCTTCCAATTCTTCCCATTTTCTGCCCATCTTCCCTTATCAAGAAAATAGAACAACAAAGAAAAGAAAATTATTGAATTCAATTAAAAGACCATTTACATAATTGAACCCATGTATAAGGGATTTTGGTAAATTAAAAATACTCATTTTTATATGACAGTAAAATTATTTAAAGCTGGCTAATAATAAAATACATGTAAGGTTCTAGTGTCTGTATTGGGGCAGAATTTGCTGATACAAAGTTCTTTTCTACCACATATAGAAGAAAATATGCTGGGCGGTGGTGGCGCACGCCTTTAATCCCAGCACTCGGGAGGCAGAGGCAGGCGGATCTCTGTGAGTTCGAGGCCAGCCTGGGCTACCAAGACAGTTCCAGGAAAGGCGCAAAGCTACACAGAGAAACCCTATCTCGAAAAACCAAAAAAAAAAAAAAAAAAAAAAAAAGAAGAAGAAGAAAATATACTATTTATCTTATAAAATATTATAAAACTCTCCTGGAAAATAAATCATTCATTTTAATCATAAAAGTCACAGCAACATGGGAAAATTATTATATTGTTATTACATTTTTTCAACATCAGATAGTGTAAGCAGTTAAATATACATAGAAAGGAATGTGCTTATCTTCATCTGTATTCATGAAGTCTGTAATTCAGAAGAGATTCATTGGGAACACATAGAGACATGATATATTAGCTAGAGAAAATGATTGTCTTAGCTTTTTTATTTCAACCCATAGAATATGTAAGAATGCCAATGAGATGGCTCAGTAGGCAGAAGACCCCAGACCTGATGACCTGAGATCAGTTGCTGGGACCCTCATGGTAGGACAGAATCAAACAGCCTCCTCAACAAGTTGTCCTCTGATCTACATATGTATACCCACACATATACTTATCCAATAAACAAATAAATAAATAAAGCACATGTAATAAGAAACTATAATATATGGTCACAAAGAACTGAAAATGCCAAACTTAGAATCCAATAGTCTCTAGGTCCTTATGGATAATAAGAAAGAAAAACATGGTTTTTTTTTTATATAACAATGTGCAAATTATACTACTGTAACCCTGTTCCTGGCAGATGCAGCTTAGAAAAATAATTACTAGATTATAATAAGTATCAAGTGAAGAGATCTATCCCTTGTTTATTCCTCCCCTGTTTTCTTATTGCTTTTTTCTGAAATTTTGTTATATAAATAATAGTTAAAATAAACAATACAAGACCATTTGGAAATGCCCTCTTGGTGTAGACCTACGTTCTCCTTAGTTGTTCTTCAATGGGCCTTTCAGCTTTCCTTTCTAACTCATCTCCTTTGCTTTGTAACTCCCCTCCAACTCAGACACCCACTTTCTACCAGAGACCAACAGCCACCACACTGAAACGTGACTCATGTAGGCTGCCCTTTTCTTCTTCCCCTCACCCATTCTGATCTTTCCAGAACTGATAAAACTGCTGCTATCTGCCCTCTTGAGCCCCTTCTCCCAGGCCACATCTATCCCCTTGGAATTTGTGCTCCATGGTGCAGACCTAGGGTTCCACTAATATAGGTATTTAAAATTAAGCAGTTTTTGAAAAATAAATCACTAGCAGATTATCAGCTTAATACATGTTATTTTGTTCTTTAAAACCTTTATTTAATATTTTAGATTGTTAAGTTATGTGATAATAATCAGATATTCACCATGTGAATAATTATGTAAACCTTTATGATTACCTTGGCTTAATTGTATGCCCATATTTTATCCCATAGTCCACAGGTAACATCCATGCTCAATATTATAGTTGGGGATATCAAATATATCTTTTTTGCATGAGTTTCATATGTATGCCTCACTTAATGATATTTGGGAACATGCATTAGCCCTATATTTATTTCATTTTAACTTTTATTTAGCTCAGTAGTATATTCATGATTACCACAGATTACAATAAATTCCATGACTGAATTTATTTCAATTCTGTATTGTTTCATTGAGCATATAAGATCAATTTTATTTTATTTTTTACTTAAATAAACACTGTCAGTGAATGAATGGAAAACAAACTGTAGTATATCATACTATGCAAAACTACTAAAAAACGGAAAGGAGGAAAGCACTCCTAGCTGAACAACTGAGTGAATTTCAAGTACACTGCACTGAGGGAAGTGAAACAATTGATTTCCAAGTCTATGTTTTGCACACTCTACATCTATGAAAACTTGGACCATGCTACCAGATATGATTATGTGAGAATTTATCTGAATAGATGAGTACGCATATGTCAGATCTTAATTTCTGCACTCTGCTCTCAAAGGCTCTTAAAATAAATAACATTTTCATTAACATTTTCTTAGAATACACACTTTTCCTCATTTTTAAAAGATGTGTATTGTCCTAATGAGCTTCCCTGTTGCTGGGATAAACACCAACTTCTGGAGACAAGAGTTTATTGGCTTATAGGTTATAGTCGATCGTGGAGAGAAGCCAAGGCACAAACACAAGACAGGAACCTGGAGGAAAAACTGAAGCAGATACCACAGAGCAGCACTGTTTCCCAGCTTATGTCTTTTGCCTTGTTCATCTACCTTTCTTATGTATTCCAGGCCCTCTTGTCCAAGGATGCCACTGCCTACAGAGGGCTGGGTCCGACAGCATCAGTCAGCAGTTAACACAATGCCCCACAGACCAATCTGACAACTTCCCTCTTCACAGGTGTGTCTAGGATTTTGTCAAGTTCACAAGAACAATCGCATGAATAAATCTTTTTCTTTGCCAATTTAATATCAATGATATCATAATTTGTGATTCATTTTATTCTGCATAACTGACATTGTTTTTATAGGCTATGGATTTTGGCACATTTGTGTTTTTATGTAAATACCACCAATGGATGAAGATAAAATAATCATGTCACTGTGCCCCAAACTCCCTCAAGATTATGTCTTTTATGACCAAATGACCCTCTACCTCAATGCTTGGCAATGACAAACGTCTCTCTGTTCCTTATGTTGTTGTGTTCACTAAATTCCTTATGTGTAGAATTTTATGGTATATAAGCTTCAAAGACTGGATTTTCCCTGCTCATTATCATACATTTGAGATATAGCCATGTCATTTGGTTATATATGGCATTAGTTTTTACTTCTGAACAGTTTTTGCATTGTTCGAATTTGCCTAAACACTCACTGATTGCATTTAAATTAAATAGGAACAACTAATAACAAAGCCAATAATAAAAACCTTGATGTTTTTGTTTAAGCAAAAGCTTTCTCACTCTCTCACTCTCTCTTTTTCAGGACTAACACTTAAATATGAGGTTGAAGAGTGCTATTGTGTCAATTTTCAAGAAATAATGAAATTATTTCCCAGGAGGCTGTGACATGCTTGCATTCATACTAACCAGCCGAGACTTCCTCTTGCTTTATCTTGTGGCTAGCACTTCTTGTTGATGATTTTGTTTATTATAACTATTTTGATAGGGTTCATCAGCACTGTTGTTAAATATGTTCATTATCATTCACCCATGTAGCTTCTTAAATTGACTAATGTCACTTTTGTCTATTTTGTTGTGTCTCTTATTTTGGTGAAAGGCTACTCTTCTCTTGTGGATTTTGTGTTTTCTATCATGCATAAGAAATTTTTGTTTTGCTAAAATTCATTACTTTTTTATGCCTAATGATTTTGTTTCCTATTTTTAGATTAATAACCACTTGGAGTGAATTTGGGTAAAGGTTTGAACATTTCAAAGTTCATTTTTGTGCATCTATCCAACTGTTACATTACTGATTCTTTCTTGTTCTTTCTCCCTTGGATTTAGTGTGTAACTTTGCCAATTCTCAAATACCAATATTCCAAAAGATCAATTTCTAAATACTTTGTTACTCATCTTTGCTACAGGCAGGGAGGCTGTGGGCATCACAGGACCTAGAAAGGAGAGTAATGAGAGAGAGAGACAGAAGATTCTGGGTTCACCTGAATAATGAACATTTTTTCACTGTTGTTTATGTATTGTTTAGCTACCTAGTAGAGTATGTAGGAAACAGAGCTTGAGCAATCAGTATCTTTTACCCCTTCACCTGAATTTTTTCTTTTGTATTTCCCTGCACACGTGGGCTTGTTTTGTCCCAGATGATATTCCTCCTCAGCTTTATCTCTTGCCTGCAGTTTTCCAAAGTCCTGTGAAGACATTTGGGTCAGGGTTTGTGACTGAGAAAGGAGCAGCCAACTACCTGGACCCCAACAATCTGCAATTCTTTTTTATGTTCTTAAATATAAATGCATCATTATTATACCCATGTGCCCATACTTAATATCAAATGGTAAAATTGTCTTTCATCGGCCGGGCAGTGGTGGCACACGCGTTTAATCCCAGCACTCAGGAGGCAGAGGCAGGTGGATCTCTGTGAGTTCAAGGCCAGCCTGGTCTAGGAAAGGCACAAAGCTACACATAGAAACCCTGTATCGAAAAACCAAAAAAATATTGTCTCTCATCTTTCATATTTATTACTAAAATAGCTTTGACTATCTGATTTTTATATACATATTTGAGTTCTCCATGTATACAAAAATATTGATTTATTATATGGTGCAATAATATTTTATTGCAGTGATTTGTTTTCTGTGTATTTGTTTACAAAATATTATGTATAATTAGTTTCCTTTTCATAAAAAAATGTTGAAGTGAATCATTTACCTTGAACTCCAGCTTGTAAGTAATATTTTGTTGTGCTTTCTGATTCTTTTTTAAAATCTGTAATTATGTTTGGAGGAAATGCTATTGGAAATTAGTTGTCTTCCAAGCCATGATTTCCACATGCCTTCTTTAAATATCTTTACCAGCTGAATCATCACACTGGACTCTGTTTTTGCATTTTAATTGCTGTACATCCTGAATTTAAAGTTACATGTTACTGATACACATTTTTGTATATACCATATGGCAATTGTCATATTGTTGTGATATAAGACATTAAACAAAATAGAAACCTTATCAAGTGTGAATTTTTTTGAAAATCTCTGTACAGACCATACGTTTTTATATTGGAAAACTGACATGGCATCTCACAAATGCTTTTCAAAAAAAAGGGAAGAAAGAATGAGAGGAGGGAGACATACAGAGAAAATTTGATTTTCCAAGGTATTATGTCTCTGATCAGAAACATGACTAAAATTCTGTATCCTTAATGTATGTATACCATGTTTCAGATTTAACAAATTAAATAAATTTAGCAAATTAAGTAAATAAAATTAGTAACTAATAAAATAAAAAGTAATGAGAAATTCTAGGTATTCATATTTTTATTTATTTTTCTTATTTTATGTGTATAGGTGTTTTGTATGAATGTATGTCTGTGCACTACTTAAGTGTCTGGTGCTCAAGAAGCCAGAACAGAGTGTTAGATCTCCTAGAACTGGAGTTATAGATGGTTGTATGTGCCATGTGTTTACTGGATATTGAACCTAGGTCCATCCGAAGTGCACCAAGTACTCTTTTTTATTTGTTTGTTTGTTTGTTTGTTTTACATCCTCATCACAGCTTCCTCTCCCTCCTCTCCTCCCATTCCCTTCCCTCATCCTCTCCAACCCTCCTCCCTTCTACTCTTCCTTTGTTTCTGTTCAGAAAGGGACAAGCTTTGTATCAACAAAGTATCAACAAAACATGTCAAAATATATCAAGTTGCAGTAAGATTAAGCACTCCCCCCACACATACCTTGTATTTAGGCTGCACAAGGAACACAGTATGAGGAATAGGTTTCCAAGAGACAGCTAAAGCATTATGGACAGCCCCTGCTCCCATTGTTAGGAGTCTCACAAGTGGACCAAGCAAGGCTCTCTGGTTGTTGGTTCATAGTTGTTTCTGTGGGTTTTCTTCTGATGTCCTTGACTCCTCTGACTCCTACAATCCTTCCTCCTCCTTCTTTAGCAGTATTCCCCTAGCATGGCCTAATGTTTGACTGTGGGTTTCTCCATTTGTTTCAATAAGTTATTGGATAAAGGTTCATTCACTGATGGCAGTTGGGGTAGTGAACAATCTAATCACAGAAGATGGTCAGTTCAGACCACATATCCACTATTGCTATGAGAGTTATCTGGGGTCATCCTTGCAGATTTGTGGAAGTTTCCCTTTCATCAAGTTTCTTCATGATCCCAAAATGCACCCCTATCCAGTTATCTCTTTCAGTACTCTCACCTCCATCCATGCCTAACCCAGTCCCTAAAGTTTCCATCCCCACCTGCCCCTAGTCAACCCTAGAGTGCCAAAGAGGGGGACATATGGATCTCCCTGGGAGGGGGAGATATAAGAGTACCAAACACTCTTAACCACTGATCCAACTCTCCAGGCCCCAAGTAACCAGATTTTTAAGACATCTCAAAAATTATCTTAGAAATAAAAATAAACACTTATGTTATAAACCTCCATATACTTATAAAAGGCAGCATGATACAGGTAAATAATACATTGATCATGTCTCTTATTCTCTTTCCCCACTAGAAAAAAAATATTCAGATGAATTAGCTATAGTTTATAAAATAAAATTATTTTCAATTTTTAGTAAAAACATCATTTAATATTATTTTAATGTATTTGTATCATATATTCCCACATGAATTATGCATGAATTGTATATGAATATGACAAGAAAGTTCAAATTTATTATACAATAATTATTAATGATTATGTGTTCATTATTATATGTTTCTGGTATGAAAATTAATCTAATATTACCCCTTTTAGTTTAGGATTATATAAAACTTGGAACAAAGGGGTAGAAGCATTCTGACAAAAGAAAAATAGTCTCCATTTTGCATAATAATAAGTACATTGTTTCCAATTTTTCTTTGATCTCTAATATTATCTGATTAGTCTTTTTCATAAAAGAAATAAACTACTATTAAAGAACACCCTGTCCTTAATGTATAATTATATAAATACTAATAACCTTTAATCAAATTTCTTTTCATTTGCTACAAAATTGAGTGCACATAATTTTTTTAAGAATTTGAACACTGGGCTACATTTTTCTTTTATTTTTGGGAAAATTCAACATATTAGAAATGTTTTGAATTGTGAAGCCAATTTTAACATTATTTCTCAATAAAGTAAACTTATCAATGAGAATCTTATATCTTTGAATAAGACTATGTATTTATAACTGCAACTATAGTGAGATAAGGAATGCATTATTGTTTTATTATTTATATATCAGAGGACATCAATAGATAAGACCTCCACCTAAGAGATTACCACAATTAAAAGGGAGCAGAAAGGTCACTGAAATGTGAGCCATATACATTGACAAAATATTTGTTGACATTTCTGAGCTACATTTTCTAATTCAAAGTTTGTTCTTGTTCCTAATTGAGGAGCAACTAAAATCGCGTACCAGGAGAATGTTATAAGACTCCTAGTCAAGTGTTAAGTCTACTTTTGAGAACCTTATTCTACTGATACTTTGTTGAATATTTGTGGGTGACTTTCTTACCCCTACATGAAGTCAGATGGAAAGAGGTTTGCTTCCAAAAACCTTCTGTTATGCTTCACCTTAACCTTACATCAGGTAGAAGAAAAGTAGGAACATCTGGCTCAACAGAGATAAGGTACCAGGCAAGATGTCAACCAAAGTCTGCTACCTGGTGTTTCCAACATTTTGTCAAAGCACTTTGAGGACTACAATTCCTCTGTCTTAACTTGCTGTGGATGATTGATTGATAAATAAAACACTGATTGGCCAGTAACCAGGCAGGAAGTATAGGAGGGAAAAGGAGAAAAGAAAATTCTGGGAAGTGGAAGGCTGAGTCAGAGAGACGCTGCCAGTTGCCGCCATGAAAAGATGTTAAGATACTGGTAAGCCATGAGCCACGTGGCAACTTATAGATTAATAGAAATGGGTTAATTTAAGATATAAGAACAGTTAACAAGAAGCCTGCCACAGCCATATAGTTTGTAAGCAATATAAGTCTCTGTGTGTTTACTTGGTTGGGTCTGAACTGCTGTGGGACTGATGGTGAGAGAGATTTGTCCTGACCGTGGGCCAGGAAGGAAAACTCTAGCTACATTAACTGATTAAGAAAGCAGAAAATCCCTCCTGTTCTCAATCTTTACTTAACAGCTAATGTCTACTTATAAGTGGCACCTATTGGTGAAATTATTAAGGCAACTCCACGTAGTTAAAAGGGAGGTTTATTTTGTGGGGTAACTTACAAGTGAAGGGATAGGTAACAGGGTCTGGAAAAGGTTTAGCACAGTCCAGTGGTGTTGTCTGGAGAACTCTGCTTGGTCTACCTCCAGCGTCCAGGGTCCAGGAACCAAGAGAGCTCCCCCATCTGGATCTCAGGTCTTCAGGGGTCCTCTCTCGGCTCCTCCTTGTAAGCGTGACAGTTACCGAAACCTCAAAGGGGGTGGTTTTTCCAGGTCAAAGCTGGAACAGCTATCCACTACACATACCATGTTTGTGTTTCTGGATCTGGGTTGCGTCACTCACAATGACTTTTTCTGGTTCCATTCAATTACAAGCAAATTTTATATTTTCATTTTTTAACAGCTGAGTAATCTTCCATTTTGTAAATATACCACTTTTTTATATCCATATTTTTGGTTGAGGTACCTCTAAGTTGTTTCCGGTTTCTGGCTATTATGAATAAAGCCACTATGAACAGAGTTGAGCAAGTGTCCTAGAGATATGATTGAACATTCTTGGGGTTTATTCTCAAGAGTTGTATAGCTGGGTCTTTTTTTTTTTGGTTTTTCGAGAAAGGGTTTCTCTGTGTAGCTTTGTGCCTTTCCTGGAACTCACTTGGTAGCCCAGGCTGGCCTCGAACTCACAGAGATCCGCCTGCCTCTGCCTCCCGAGTGCTGGGATTAAAGGCATGCGCCACCACCACCTGGCTCTAGCTGGGTCTTAAGGTAGATCAATTCCCAATTTTCTGAGGAACTACCATGTTGATTTCCATAGTGACTATACAAGCTTGCACTCCAACCAGCAGTGGAGGAGTGCTCCCCTTGCTCCATGTCCTCATCTGAATGAGCTGTCACTTGTGGTATTGGTCTTAGTCATTCTGACAGGTTTAAGATGGAATCTCAGAGTAGTTTTGATTTGCATTTCCCTGATAGCTAAGGGTGTTGAATATTTCTTTAAGTGTTTCTTAGCCATTTGAGATTCCTTTATTGACAATTCTCTGTTTAAATATATACTACATTTTTAATTAGATTGTTTGGTTTGAGCTTCTTGGGCTCTTTAAATATTTTGGATATTAGTCCTCAATAGGATGTGGAGTTGGTAAAAATCTTTCTCATTATGTAGGCTGTCATTTTGTCTAAATGATGGTGTTTTTTGACTTACTGAAGCTTCTCAGTTTCATAAGGCCCTATTTATTAATTGTTGATCTTAGTGCCTGTGCTTTTGATATCCTATGTATCAGGTGGGGGAGGAAGAAATGGAGGGAGAGGGGACTAGAATAGGGGGGCATTTACAGGATGATATGGAAATCTAGTACAGTGGAAACCTCCTGAATCCTACAAGGGTGACTACTGAGGATGCCTAGTAATGAAGGTTACTAAGCCTAAACCAGCCATCTTCTGTGACCAAGCAAGGTTCTTGGTCACCAACCCAGCCACAAAGCCTTTGACCCACACCTATCTTGTCTGAAAAATGTGCTGGAGAATTCATGTCTCAGAGTTTATGGAAATGTCTAACCAATGACTAGCCTTACTTGAAGCCCATGCCACAGCCTGGATGACCAGGAACAGGAAGCTGGATGGCTCAGAGAACTAGTGTAGAACCAAACATAACTGACTAAACAAACAAACAAACAAAAAGTCAATGAAATGATTCCTAATGATATTCTGCTATACTCATAAATTGGAGCATAGTCAAATTGTCATCAGAGAGGATTCCTCCAGCAGCTGATGGGAGAAGATACAGAGACCCACACTCAAACATTAGGTGGAGCTGAGGGAACCCAGAATAAGAGGGAAGGAAGGAGTGTAGGAGGGAGAGAGGTCACCAGGAGAACAGGGCCCATAGAATCAACTAAGCAGGTCTCATAGAGGCTCACAAAGACGGAAGCCAAAATCATCAAGCCTGCAGGTGTCTATGCTAGGCCCTTTGCATACATGGTATGATTTTGTGGCTTGATGTTCTTGTGGGACTCTTAATAGTGAGACTGGGAATGTCTTTGACTCTTTAGCCTACTCTTGCGACCTTTCTCTTCTACTAGGTTGCCTTATCCAGCCTAATATGAGGTTTTGTGCCTAGTCTTACTTCATCTTGTTATGTCATATTCATTTGATATCCCTGAGAGGTCATCTGCTGTGGATATTACTCTGTATGCTGTGAATGTGTTGCTCTGATTGGTTAATAAATAAAGTACTGATTGGCCAGTATCCAGGCAAGAAGTATAGGCAGGACAAAGAGAGGGGAGAATTCTGGGAACAGGAAGACTGTGTCAGGAGTTGCCAGCCAGACACATAGGATACAAGATGAGAAGGCAGAACTGGGAAAAGATACCAAGCCACGTGGCTAAACATAAATAAGAATTATGGGTTAATTTAAGATGTAAGATCTAGCTAGCAAGAAGCCTGAGCCATTAGGCCATACAATATTAATTAATATAAGCCTCTGTGTATTTATTTGGTTCTGAACGGCTGCGGGCATGGGCAGGACTGGAGAAAACTCCAGCTACAGTCATCAATTTCCTCTGCAAACATTTCTTATGAAGTTAGATTGGTTCTAAAAATCCCTGTCCTGAGGACTGATTAAATGGCTTAGTGTATAGAGTGATCACTACTTCATAAACATGGAAAATTAGTCTAAATCTCCAGTACACATGTGGAAAGCTAGCTGCAGCAGATCATGTCTGTAATCCCAACATTTGAGAGGAAGAGACAGGCAAGCCTAGAGGTCTGCTAGGCAAAACATCTAACCAATCAGTGAATTCCAGCTTCCATGAGGGACCTTATCTCTAAAAGGTAAAGTGGGAGACAGTTGAAAATTACACCTACAGTCTACCGTCAACCTCTGACCTCCACACATGCAATCATGGCCATGTACAAGCAAACACACACACACACACACACACACACACACACACACACACACACAAATATATATATATATATATATATATATATATATATATATATATACACACACTAAACAAATACTGAATACTAAATGAATAAATCAAAACAAAACACTGTGTGTAGAAGAATTGCTAAACTGTCTTATTAAAAACACCCAGAGTCAGATATCAGATATTGGGGTTAAAACCAAGAGATCAGAAAAGCAGAAAGAAGCCAGCCACATTCTCACCACTTGGAGATCCTCAGCCAAAGAGATCTACTTCCTGTATACCTACGCCTATATACCTTTCTATTCTGCCATCTCATTTCCTCTCTCCACCCAGCTACGTCACTTCTTTTTCCTGCCCAGGTCTGTCACTTCCTATCTGTCTGTACAGACCTCCAGACCTTCATGGTTAACTAGTGTTGGAATTTAAGGCGTGTGCCACCATGCCTGGCTCTGTTCCCAGTGTGGCCTTGAACTCACAGAGATCCAGATGGAACTCAGCCTTCTGAGTGATAGGATTAAAGGCATGTGCTACCATTGACTGACCTCTATGTTTACTATAGTGGCTGGCTTTTTCCTCTGATCCTCAAATAAACTTTATTGGGGTACACAGATAAAATATCACCACACTTGTGCTTGTCTTCCATGAAAGGTATGAAGGATTTAGAAAAAAAAAAATCTCATTTGATTGGTAAGGTATCTTGCAGAGAATTTGGTGTCTAAATGGGAGCTATACATTCTAATGATGTTGATGTATGAAATCATCTGCAAGTTAGGGACTTAGGCATTGACTACACATGAATAATTTTAACGCATTAAAGTGCATGTTCTTTGTCACTATTTCACCAACCATCGTCACTAGGGTGAGGACTACTTTGTACATATTGACAGTTAGAATAACATGTCTACTATCACTAAAGGTGAAAATAGAATAGCCATACTCAACATACTCATACACAAAATACTGTATGACTGATCATTGTTATATAAATCTAAATAGTTCATTGTGAGTTGTAACTATCATGCTTAAAAACCAGTTGTGTTATCTCAAATTGACAACTAGAAGATCTAATCTCTGACATGGGATAAAGGAAGTTGAAGTGTTTTGAAGTGCCCATAGTTCAAATAAACCTCTTGGAATTGCACTGTCCATGCTTAAGTCATAAAATTGGTTTAGATAGTTTCTGGACCTGTAATGCATTAACAGTTAATTCATTTAAGATGGCAATGCATCTATTAATAGAACTACATATCAATATAAAATTATAAATTCATGACTAGAATTAAAAAATCAATATTTACCCTAAAATAAATTCAAATCTTGTGTTAGACATTATTTTTTTGGACTTTAGTGACATTTGGCACAGATCCAACCCTTCCTAAAGATCCACTAGAAATAAATGAATCTCTTTTTAGACAAAGACTGGTAGAAGTTGTTTCTTAATTTTCCAGCCATTGCCAATTATATCACTCTTTAATATTCATACTGCTTTAGCTGACATGTTTCTCATGAATTAGATGGTATTTTGTTTGTGCATTTGCCTTCATTACTCAATGTTGTCTTTAGAGTAAAGGGAGGTACCTCGCAGACCCACAGGATTAAAGCAGAGTATGCAGAATATACAGCAGGAACATAGGGGTTCCATCTGCACCTATATAAAGCTCACCTAGAATCCAGACTTCTATCTCTACTAGTACAAGGCTGTTGTTTTATCACCAGCACTATGGCTGCATCTGAATCTACTGCTGTTTGAGCCAGTAACTGTGACTCTGTAGTTACCAGGCAGTGGCTGGAGGGATTTTGATGTCCCACTGGATCTGCTTCCTGCCTCTGGCACTAAACATAGTTTTTAACTAAATCCCTATCATTCTGTTTACTAATATTGACTCGGAAGTCAGAGGCTAGGATTAAAAATCTGCTGGCTCAGAGAGGTAGAGTAACAACTGACCTTTCCTCTTCACTGGTGTCTCAGAAAAGGAGACTCTCTTTTATTGCTCCAAACCAAAAAGGACTGTCACACCTCAAAGTCCCTCCTTTCTGCTTCCTGTGTGTCTTTCTGTTTTCCAGACTCCCTCTGTCTGATTACTTTCTGTCAACTAGTTGCTGACTCCACCTCCTGACCCAAGGCTGATTTTATTTCATTGACGCAAATACAAACTTTGGGTTCACAGTGCAATCATATATCCTGCAACACAAGGCTGTTTATATTTGTTTCACAGTATTCAACAGCAGCTTAAAAAAACAATCTTAATAATCAGTTGGTGATGCAGTTTTCAAAGCTAAACAGAATGACAGATTTCAGACACTCTGATACAACAAATGAAAAGAGATATTTCAGTCCATAAATTGTCAGCCCTAGGGCAGATGATTAATGCAGGTACGTAGAGTGACTTCCAATTATTTTGCATTTGAGGTCCTCAGTGATATGAAAGAAGCTTAGAAAACTTTACAAACAGATTTTCTTTTCTTTTCATTACATTTTTCTCCCATGTTTCCAGACAAAATTCAGTGAGAGAGGAATAATAAATGAAAATTAATTCAGAAATATCTTGGAAAATAAGTCATAAGAAAGATCTCAAAGGATGCATTCAATATAATCGAACTTCTACATCCTTTAATAATCATAGGAACATATGTGGGACTCTGTTGAGATAGAATTTTCCAAATTATCTCAAATTCTACTCAGGAGTAAGTCAATGCAGCCTTTGATTTGAATAAGGAGGTAGATTCTGTTTATATTAAATTTTCTTTATATTTACTCATTCTCTTGCAAGTCAAGACAATGATACATTTGTGTTTATTTCTGACATATTTTTACAAAGTATAATTCAAAGTTAAACAAACAAACAAAAATATAGAAAAAATTTTTCTTACAAGAGGAATTTTCTAGATACTCCATTAAAGAAAATGATAATTTTATATGAATATTCTTTATATTTTCTCCATTGTTTTAAGATTTTTTTCCTACAAAATGTGAATACCAAAAACCATAGTGTCATCTTGTGCCGATTCATGAAACCTTATGATGAATGCTTGATTTTACTCTCAGGAGAGATTATTTTTACTTGACATGTAGAATGTTGTTATCTCTGGATTGGGCTCAGGACCTAAGTAAATAACAAAGTTAGACATTCTCACAAACTAGCTCTGTATCATGTTTTTACCTGAGCGAGACCTGCTTCTATTATGTATGTTAGGAAATTATGTATGTCTACAATAGCAAAACTAATATGCATTCTATGAATTTCCAAAATTCAATAATGTCCATGTGTATGTTTGTGCAAAGAAGTGGATACTCCAAAGAATGTGAACCCCTCAGTCATAAATTAAGTTGCTGCTTCCTATCAAATTTATCTATTATTATTAATGATGGGACATTTAAGTATAGAATTATTGAACCATCTATGTCAATTTTGTCTAATTTTCCATTATGTATTACAAAGTTGTGTTCTTAGGTAACTATACATAAAAATTTCTAAGCATTCATAGTCTGATGACTCTTTTCATTTAAGACCTCTCTCTTGGTCTCTAGAATTTTGTCTTCCTGAGAAGATACATTGTGAAACATTAATTCAGGCCCTCCAACTCTCTTAGGGTTTCTGTTAACATGGCATTATCCCTCAGCCTTTGACTTTCAAGTGTTCTTGCCTCAGAATTAAAATCTGTGCCACTTTTCAGATAATATCTGTGAGATTCTTGATTTTCAATGTATTTTGAAGATTTCCGTCTTTTAACTTGGGTGGTTAATTGGTCTCATTTGTTTTTGAGATATTTTCTTTATAGTTACTCTAGGAATTGTTGTGTATATACATACACATACATAAATGTACTCATATTTAGCCAATAAATATGTGAACAACAGCCCTGAATTTTAGCTGGCATATTCTTACTACTATTAACAGAACACACTATCTGTTAAGTTTTAACACAGGTGTCTAAGCATTATCATTGCCACAATCACTATAATTTCCACCTCTCATAAATGGCTGTGTCTTTTTGCAATTTCCCAAGCTTGGGTCTTACAATGTGTATTTTCTGACAAAACAGATCTCTCTTGATTTTGCTGTTTTCCATTTCCCACTGCATTACATACGCTTTTCATCATTTTACATATATTCTATTCTTCTCTATGCTGATAATGTACAATTTTTAGCTGTTATAATACAGAAAGTTGTTTTTAATGTGACTATTCTATTTTATACTCCTGTACCTCCATTCCAAAAATAAGAAGAATTACTGTTTTGTTGCCATATGGTTTTATAACAAATACTTAAGTATCTGATGCTTTAGCTGTGTGAATCATAACTGTGTCTTCTGTATTTAAAGCAAATATCACACAGCATTCAGAAAAGCAAAGTGAATTCTAACCTCTTCTTAATGGAAAATTAAGGTTGTAAATATTATCTTAAAGTAAACCTGGCATCTGTGAAATAAGCTGATTAAAATTCCATTTCGGTTTTACAGTGCGAAGGGTACACTGTTTTCCTAAAGCTCTGTGAGCCTGTGGTGTCACTGACTTTCCCACTATGGCACGTTAGCTCTTTCTAACACAACCCACCTACCACAATAATGCTGCTAGTAATTACATCCTACTGTCTGCTCTCACAAGGCTTTCATAGGACTTGCCTCTTGTTGTTAGTGCCTGCTGAGCTTTTCTCCCCAGCATTTTAAATTCCTCCTTGCTGTTATTCAAAGTAACTGAAGCGTATGAGTCAAGTACCACTTCCTTTGAAAACAGCTTTTTAGGCAAGTGAAAATTCCAAATCTCTCTCTCATTTGGGAAAGAAAAAAATAAAGCATCAAACTGAGTGTTGTTAACATTAATCTTGCAGTAAAAGGCATGTTTATGAATATGTAGCAATTTGAAGGACTGTGCAGAGTTTTTTAATCTAACCTCTAGGTAGGCATTACCTTACTTCATAGAAAAATAGCATTGTGGTGGGGCACAATGGAATGGCTGAAGATATTTACACAGTAATAAAAATCGATATAGTTCAACATCATCCAATTTAAAATCTAGTTTTGAGAACTTATGTGTTTATACTCTATTTAAAGGAAAGAAAGGTTGTCAATAAGAGCAATCCATGAAAGGTCATATGTCTTTTTTAAGGCCTCCCTTGAAAAAGAATAACTTTCTGGTGATTTTCCATAAAGCTATTTGGTGGCAAAACTGGTAAAGCAGCAGGAGCACAAATTGCTTACAGGGTTCTTAAGAAGATGTGTGTCAAATATAGCAATGCACATAAGCATGGTTTTATAATCTCTCCATGGAAATGCTTCACATCTTATAAAATTCACCTTTCTTGACCATTAAGATTTATTGTAATTCCATTATTTTGAAATATTTGTTTAAATTAAACCCGATAACCTCATTTCCCTTTCCTTCCTCTCTCTAGCTCCCCAAACTCCCTGTCAAGTTCATGGCATCCCCCCCCCACTGTGTGTGTGTGTGTGTGTGTGTGTGTGTGTGTGTGTGTCTGTGTGTCTGTGTGTGTGTGTGTGTGTGTGTGTGTGTGTGTGTGTGTGTTTCATGTATATATGCATTTCAGGCAGACCATTTGGAGTTTGGTAGCCAAGGTGGTTCCTCCTTGGAGAAGAAGAGAAAATATTCCATTCAGTGTTTGGGGGTATACTTTCTGAGTTGAACTTTCATCAATACCTTCTAAGTTAGAACATTTAATGATGCCTTAATCCCCATGCCCATCAGCACTCACTGTTTTTATTCACGTCCCCTTGCCAAGCTTCTGAAAATGACTAATAGTCTTTCTGAACCCTGTAGACTTTCTTACTCAACATAGCTCATTTTATGGATTTATATAATATTATTACATAAATCTCTTGTGTCTGGATTCTTGTTAACTATCAGTCTCTTTTCAGCAAAATTTCCACCCTCAAAATTCTTCTCCAATACGTTTATCTACTATTTGTGATGAAAACCTTTGTGTATCTTTTATCCTAGTTTTTAAATGTAGAGCACATCATTGTCACATCCACCTATGCAATGGACCGACTTACTTCCATCCAGCTATAATTTAGAACTGATGACCATCTCTTCATGTGCTTGTTTCCTCCTAGCCTCTCAGGCTCTTTTAAAAAACCCTTCTATATTTTCCATATCTTTACAATGAACTTTGTCATGTTCTGCCTAAAGGTTAGGGGAGTTGGGAGGATAGGGTGGGTCCTGGTAGGAGTGGAGGGAGGGGAAATTGTGGACAGGATGTATCATATGAGAGAAAAATCTATTTTCAATAAAATAAATAAGTAATAAAAAACTTAAAATATTTTCCCTCTACCTGGATTATTTCACTTTATAATAATGACATCCAGTTCATGCATAGTGTCCTAAATGACAGAATTGTGTTATATTATGAGTAAATAGTAGCCTATAATTTATATTCCTGCTTTTTAAAAATCCTTCTATAATTTTAATAGGAAAATGAATTATTTTTATTTCCTGTCCAGTTTTGGAATCTGTTTCATGCTACCCAAGAACTTCTCTTAGAAAATGATAAAGTATGTTTAATCTATGTATGTAAGCCAAGGAATGAATGGAGGGGGAATGAATGAGTCGATAATTTTATGCCTTACCTGGAGACAATCTTCAGATTTACTGTAATTATTGGTTACAGGGATTTTTAAATGTAAATTCAACCGTTTTCAAGCTTTAGATTCTCTCAGTCCATGTCTCTAAATATGAAGCCCTCTTGACAAAGAATGAAAGTACATCTATTGCATCAGTTTCCTGGTATCTTCTACACACTAAATATTTAGATCATTTTATTTTATTTTATTTTGTCCTTTCTGACCTTCATTGTATTCATGCCTTTGCATATAACATACCTTTAGCTCATTTTTAGGCAGTCAGTTTCTAGTGGATGTTGATCAAAGAACTAGTATAGCCCTAAGGATTATTTATCATAACTATGTGTCTTAAACAGTGAACAAGTTACTATGGAGTCTGTACTCAGGAACTTGTCGACAGGTGAATCTTTTGTATAACTGAATAGGGAATATTGATGGATTTAAAACAAGTAGCTTTGACACAAAAGTGATAGATACATATGAATTCTCAGACTGTGACAGTATGAACAAGACCTGCACAGGTTCAAACAAGACAAAATCCAAGCACTGAGAAGGAGGGATGGACACAAAGTTCCATCCCTATTAAGGATTTATTTGTATTGATACCTTCTCAAAAAGGGAATATCAGTTTTCTACAATGGAGTGTCACTATTATATCACCAACATTCCAGGGCAGGTCACATGCCCAAGTATAGTCGGCCAACACAAAATGGACTCCATGTTATCTTTGTGTGCCTTTTGTTTTGTTTTAATATTTTTTTCAGTTTTCTTTTATTTTCATTTTCTATTTGAGAGAAAGAACACAAAGTTGTGTGGATAGGAAGGTAGAGAGTATCTGGAAAGAATTGGGGGAGAGAAAATAATATGATCAAAATATACTGTAAAAAATTAAATAAGTCATAATTAATTAAAATTAAGTAGCTAAAACACACAGAGAATTAATTGAAATGGCCAATTCCCACCCTGGTAGAATTTTTCATTTGGATAGGACAATTTTGATTAAAACTCTTTTTCTTTTCAGGAATCCAGACAACTAAATTATAGGTACAAAGTAAGATGGGTGAAAACTGAGGCTGAAGGAGTTTAGGAATGAATATTTATGTTTTTTCATTGCTTATTAATTGAATAACAGGGAATTCTAAAGTTGAAGTAAATGTAGACAACAATTTTCAAGAAAAATGGTAGTTATTGTACTCATTTATGTTTATTTCCTTTATTAATGTTAGTTTTAGAAGTGTATTAAAACTACAAACCAGTAAAGTAGCTACTTGAGAACATAGGAAAATGTAGTAACTCTAGTATTCTGTCCTTTGTTCTGTACACAATTGCATATTTTTTCACTTCTCAAAAACTCAGTTCCCATGGGCATTCAATAAAGATAAGATGTGTCAGATGTCAGTTTACGTAGATATTAGACTAATGAGAATGGTGATAAAGGAAGTGACTTTATTAATAGTCAATAACAGCAATTCACATTTTAACTTCTGAGCACTTAGTACTTGAGAGTTTCTATGGAAACTATTTGATACAAGCACTGAATCACTACCACCCTCAACTGATCACTGTCTCCTAGGTGGATATAAGATGACAACTGCCTAAGACTATGTAGCAAGCAAGAGATAAGTAGGATTAGAGCTCAGGACAGTCAGGCATCTCTCAGTATTTAGTAGCTCAACTATTACCATCATGACATATGTCCTATTGCAGAATCTCCCATTCCTATTAATGGAATTCTCTCTAGAAGAACCCTAACAATGGTGCCTTAAGGAGAATGTTTATGTCTTAGATATTTCTTTCTTCCTTTTTTCTTTTTTCTTTTTGAGATTTTATTTTATTTTTCTTACATTTTTATTGTTCTTTAAATTTTACATACAGTGTATTTCAATCATATTCTTTTCTCTTCCCTAACTCCTTTTACCCACCTCCCTATGATTTTTCTCTCTCTTAACACCACTCCTTCAAAAAACAGAAAAACAAACCCTAAAAAGACAAAAACAAAAACAAAGCAAAGAAACAAACACCAAATTACAAGCAAAAAAAGCACACAAAATACACTGAGTAATTTTGTGTTTGTCATTTACTCCTGAGAATAAGGCCAGCCCTGCAGAGTCCTTGATACTACCAGTGTCACCCCATTAGGGAAAGCTGGTTTTCTCTTTTCCCAGCAAGTACCAATTGCAAATATCTTCTTGCTTAGGAGTGGGACATTGCACCCACTTCCTCTTTTCCATGCCAGGATTTTTGGCTGGATTGAATTTGTGCAGACCGTGTGCACGCTGTCATAGTCCCTGATAATTCAAATATATACCTTTCCTTTTGTGTCTGGGAGAGAGTTACCTTGGACTCATCCACGGCCTGGAGCTCTTAGAATCATTCTACCTCCTCTTCTGAATAGTTTCCTGAGCCTTGAGTTTGCTCCACCTATCCCATTTAGAGTTATGTGCTCCAAGGTCTCTCTCACTGCCCATACATTTTCCAGTGGTGGGTCTCTGTGGTAAATACTATTTATTCTAAGAAGTAGCTTCTCTGATGGTGGTTGAGTGATGCATTAACCTATGGCTATAACAATATTTTGTTAAGAGTCATTTTATTGTTGTATTCTTTAACAGAATAATAATAGTAGGTGCACCCAGGGGGGCCTGACCAATCTAGTCTCATGATCTTGGCCTCATTAAGAGTAAAGGTAGAGATTCCATGAAGTCAGCCTTAAATCAATTCAGACATCTATTGGTTACTCCCACAAGATTTGTACCATCATTACCCTTTACCCTAGTATATTTTGCAGGAAGGAAAGATTTCATATCCAAATCAATTACTCCCATAAAATTTATGTCTCTATTGCACCTGTATATCTTATAGGAATGTTGCTATTGTAGGTCATACTGTTCATAACTAGGTGAGATTGAAGACTACTTATCACCTTCAGGAGCATGAATAATACTTCTCACTACTATGAATACTAGTCAGTGGAAGTGAATCTTCTAATTGGTCATCGTTATAATTTCTCCATGTTTCACCATACGTAAGTTGCATCTTCAGCAGTAGGGCCTTAACTTGATGTTGTATAAGGTAACTAATAGTGTTGACAATAACCTATAAAATTTGAGGGGCCATATGAGACCCCCTTGGGTCAATTACCTAGCAATATGTATCCCACTCCTGGAACTGGAGTTATACTGAGTAATATATAATTTCTAGTTGGGGCATTGTCTCCCTGATTAAATGATAACTCCATTTTAATTACTTTTATATGTTTGAGAAAGCTTCTAGAGTAGTAGGTTGCCATAGCTTTTTTCCATGGAAGGACTATTTATTAATTTAGTAACAAGAAGATGCTGTACACACATTCATAATAATTTAATGCAATTATTTTATTTTATTTTATATTTTTAACATAACAAAATAAAATATAAGATAAAATAAAAACCATTATATTACAGATGAACAAGACAAGAATAATAAAAGAGCCCCAGGAGAGGGCACATTCAGGATTCCTACAAAAGTACTAAACTGAAAGCTATATATGCAGAGGATCTGGTGCAGAGCCACATAGGCCCTGAAATTGTTGCTTTAGTCTCTGTGAGATCACATGAGCTTTGCTTAGTTGTTTTAGAGGGCTTTGCTCTCCTGATGTCCTCTGTTCCTCTGTCTCCTCAACTCCTTCCATGTCTTCTTTGGCAGGGTTCCCTGAGCTCTGAGGGGATTTGATAGAGACATCTTCTTTAGAGATGTGTGTTCCAAGGGCTCTCTCTCTCTCAGAGATGTGTGTTCCAAGGGCTCTCTCTCTCTCTCTCTCTCTCTCTCTCTCT
>CABHPP010082696.1:0-22765 GCA_902168425.1 Peromyscus attwateri
TTTTTTTTTATCAGCTGTAGGAGTTACCTGGTAGAATTTTGGGGTAATTTATGTATACTATCATATCATCTGCAAGTAGGAAATGTTTGACTTCTTTCTTTCCATTTTGTAATCCCTTGATCTTTTGTTGTCTTATTGCTCTAACTAGAACTTTGGGCACTATATTGAGTAGATATGGAGATACTGGACAGCCTTGTATTATTCCTGATTTTAGTGGAATTGCTTTGAATTTTTCACTATTTTGTTGATGTTGACTAGTTGTACATCACCTTTATTATGTTTAGGTATGTTCCTTGTATTCCTGATCTCTCCAAGACCTTTATCATGAAAGGGTGTTGGATTTTGTCAAGGCTTTCTCAGCATCTAATGAAATGATCCTGTTTTTTTTTTTTTTTTTCTTTTTTTCAGTTTGTTTATATGGTCAATTACATTGACAGATTTTCATATGTTGAACCACCCCTTCATTTCTAGGATGAAGCCTACTTGATCATGGTGACTGTAGCCCCATAAAAAGAGTTTGGTAATGTTCCTTATGTTTCTGTTGTGTGGAACAATTTGAGGAAAATTGGCATTAGTTCTTCTTTGAAATTCTTGTAGATTTCTGTGCTGAGACCATCCAGCCCTAGGCCTTTTTTTTGAGTCTTTTAATGACTATTTCTATTTCCATAGAGGTTATAGGTCTATTTAAATTGTTTATCTAGTCTTGATTTAATTTTGATAACTGGTACCTATCCAGAAAATTGTCCATTTATTTTCGATTTTCCATTTCTTTTTTTGGAGTACAGGTTTTTTAAATATGACCTGATGATTCTCTGGATTTCCTCCATGTCTGTTGTTATGTCTCCCTTTTCATTTCTGATTTTGTTAATTTGGATATTCTCTCTCTGTTTTTGGTTAGTTTGGATAAAGATTTGTCTATCTTACTGATTTTCTCAAACAATCAGTTCTTTGTTTCATTGATTCATTGTATTGTTCTCTTTGTTTCTATTTTATTCATTTCAGCCCTTAGTTTAATTATTTCCTGTCCTCTACTCCTCCTGGGTGAGTTTGCTTCTTTTTGTTGTAGAGGTTTCAGGTATGCTGTTAAGTTGCTAGTGTGAGATTTCTCCAACCTCTTTATGTAGGCATTTAGTGCTATGAACTTTCCTCTTAGCACTGCTTTCATAGTGTCCCATATGTTTGGGTATGTTGTGCCTTCATTTTCATTGAATTCTGGGAAGTCTTTAATTTCTTTCTTTATTTCTTCCTTGACTCGGTGGTGATCCAGTTGAACATTGTTCAGTTTCCATGAGTTTGTCTGTTTTTTGTGTTGTTGTTGAATTCTCACTTTAAGTCATGGTGATATGATAAAACACAGGGGGTTATTCCAACTTCTTTGTATCTGTTGAGATTTGCTTTGTGACTGAGTATGTGATCAATTTTGGAGAAAGTTCCATGAGGTGCTGAGAAAAAGGTATATTCTTTTGTGTTTGGCTGAAATGTTTTGCAGCTGTCTGTTAAGTTCATTTGAGTTATTCCCCCTGTTAGTTCCCTTATTTCTTTGTTAAGTTTCTGTCTAGTAGACCTGTCCAGTGGTGACAGTGGGATGTTGAAGTCTCCTACTATTAGTGTGCTGGGTTAGATGTGTGATTTAATCTTTAGCAATGTTTCTTTTAAAAATGTGGGTGCCCTAGTTGTGGGACTCCCTCTTCCATTTCTTTTTATCTGTTTGTTAAAGTTTCCTCTGAGCTTTTTGTTTGGCTTCCTTAGGTTTTCATTTCAAGTTTTATTTCAGTTTGGATTTTCTTTTATGAGTCTATTTCTTTGTTAAATTTTACTTTCACATTGAATTATTTACATTATTTAATTCTCTTTCTTTTGTGTTTTCACAGTCTTTATTTTTATTCATATCCTGTTTAAGGTCCTCAAACATATTCATAGTTACTTCTTTGAAGTTCTTGTCCTGTGCTTGAGATAAATTGTTTTTCTTAGGGATTATCATGATGAGGGTGCTTGTTGCTTGATGAGGCATATTTTCATTTTTTTCATGTTTTTGTTTTTTCAATGAGATCTAGGTATCAGGAATTATGATCTTCATGGTGTCTACTATGGATATCTGATTTTACCTTTTTAAAAGTGGGTGTTTGGTAGTTTTGCAGCTGTTAATCATACTCTGACATGTTGTGGACCACTAGAATGATGTTTGGTTTTTAGACTTTGGGCCATTCTTGGTTTAATGGTTCAGACCCCAGCTGGTCCAAGACATGAAGTTCTTGTTGGAACTATCAGCTGAGACTGAATGTTTGGTAGGCTAGTAGTCATGGAAAGATGACTACCTCTAGAGGTCTTTTAAGTTAGATTTGGGATGTGTTATCACAAAGTGTGGCAGAAGCAGAACTTGGTGTAAACCTTGAACAGTCACAGATGGTAGCAATTCTCAAAGAAATGGAGGTGACATGGAGGAGCAACTGAAGTCTTCAGCTGGAGGTGACTAAGGAGTGTACAAGAAAGACTGAAATATAGAAGGGGGATGGGGAAACAGGTAACTTTGCTGCATCCCATCTGAATGTGATAGCTGAGGTATCCCTAGTAGAGAGTGTTTCTGAAGTCAGTGGGGAGCCAAAATGCTTGGAGAGAGCCTGGAATAAATGGATGCGGAGGGGAATAGAAAAAGCTAGGGGATCATGGGTGTGGGGAACAGCTACAGGACCTGGCGTCCAAGTCACAAATGGAAAGGAGATAGGCTTGGGGAAGGGACTGAGGGATGCAGTAGTTGCCTGCCCAGGAGCTGGTCTAGCAGGAGCTACAAAGCAATGGAGATGGTATGAGGAGAAATGTATGAGGAAGACAGCAAGGAAGAATTATGTGGACATTGCATTCACACCAAGAGACACGGTCCTAGAAGGATGGAAATGGGCTGGGAGGCATGGCAGAATAGGGCAAGAGTAGCAGGTCAAAGATTACTTTAGAGGAATTAGGATGGGAAATGAGAAGGAGTCACATGGAGCTTATTTGGGTCCCAGCCAAGTGTTATAATGTGGCACCCGAATGGAGATGGACTGGGTATGAGTTACATTTTAATTAATAAAAATAAATTATTTTCTGTATTTGTTACAAAGCATGTCTGAATTTACTAGTATATATTGTTGACTTTATGTACATTGTTGAATGTCCAATTCTATAGACATAAAGATGTTTCCAAATGGATAGTGCTGCCATCTAGTGCTTAGTTTTATAAATTACAGATACATCATACCTTATATTACACACACACACACACACACACACACACATATACATATATACATATACATATACACACACACACACACACACACACACACACACACATATATATATATATATATATATATATATGTGTGTGTGTGTGTATCACAGTTACTCAAGTGATCCTAAAATATTCCATCAGGAAACTCATATAGCTGATAAACACATCTAGAAAAGTTGCTGGATACAAAACTAAATGACACAAATCAGCAGTCCACCTATATACAACTCACAAATGGACTGAGACAGAAAACATGGAAACAACACCTTTCACGGTAGCCTAAAATAATAACCAAGTAGATGAAAAATGTATGATAAAAACCTTAAAACATTGAAAAGAGATATTGAAGAAGACATCAGAATATGGAAAGTTCTCCTGTGAGCTCTTCCCCCATTCGTTTGGTCATCTCTTACTGGTTCTCTCCTTATTTCCTGTCACATGTAGTCCATTGCATTCTGTTTACCATTACATACCCCAGTTCAGATTGCCTTGTCTCCTGCCATGATTCTCTTTATTATTAAATGACCTAAAGATGCTCACACTATCTTTCTCTGTCTTTGTCCATCTCTCTGCCATCTCTGTCTCTCTGTCTTTCTGTCTGTCTGTTGTAGAAGTAACTGTCTTATTAAATAAGAAACACAGAGCCAATGCAAAGATAAAAGCCCAAGAGGTCAGAGCTAAGAGCCTTACCCGTCTGCTTCAGCTAGCCTCTTCAGCCAAGAGAGACCAACTTCCTGTGTGTTTGTCTTTATATAGACTTTCTGTTCTGCCTTCTCATTGGTTGTAAACCCAAACACATGACTGCCTCGTCACTACCTGTCTGTACAGACCTCCAGGTCTTCTATGGTTGGTATTGAGATTAAAGGTGTGTGTCTCCAATGCTGGCTGTATCCTTGAACACACAGAGATCTACCTAGCTCTGCCTACCAAGTGCTGGGATTAAAGGTGTGCACCACCACCACCCAGCTTTGGCTATGGCACTAATAGCTCTGACCACTGGGCAACTTTATTTATTAACATACAAATCACATTTTAGTACAAATAAAATATCACCATAGTCTGTCTCTCTCTCTCTTTCACCATATTTCCCTATCACAAATAGACAAATTATAATTAGGTTATTATTTGATAGTTACTCTTGAATTAAACTTTTATGTTAGAAATATTTATACAATTTAAAATTAGTGATTATATTTCACACAGGAAAATATGTGGTACTAGATATGGGGCATTCCAGTTTATACCATGCAAGTAGCAGAGTCTGGCCTACTTCGAAACTATGTAGCAGCCATGTGACTGTGGAATGAACAGGACACTGATTCCTAACTCCCTTCATGTTGTTAATATAACTTTCTGAGAACTTTGTCTCCATACTTAATAAGAAATGGCAAACCAAAGTGAATATTTTCTCCTTTAAGACTGATGTGAAACAATTGCAAAATATATTTTTAAGAGATATTAATTCTGACATCAAAAAATAAAAGAGAAAGTGACAGGATTGACATTTTAAAGGAGAGATATGACTTGGTTTTATATATTAAAATAACATTAAATTTTAATATTTCCCTAATAGAGATAGTTTCAAGAGTCGGCATTTTGCCCAGTTTCATTGCCTCAAGGTTAGCAAAGTTTCAACTTGATTTACCCTTTATCATCTTCCTTCCGAAACTCTTAATGTTGTCAGAAAAAATTCCTTACACTCAGGTTTTGCATTAGACTACACAGTTGTGATTTTAATTCTTGGTGACCCTGAGTTTGAGCAGAGCAATTCCAGCTTTTTCATAGGTTTTCCATATCATGAACTTTCTTCTGAATGGCTCTTGTCAACCAGTGTCAAACATCTGTTCTTAAGCTGCTGTGGTAAGTTTTGCAGAAAAGTTTCCCAAGGTCCAATCATTTTGCCAAATTTCACCTGTAACTGACATTATTGATTATGTCAAGAAGGACAGTGTCTAAAGTATTAGTCTGTATTTGGTGTAGTCATTAAGGTTTTAATCACTCTTAGGGTTGCATTAACACGGTCAGCGAGTTGCAGCAGTAGCTGTGTAGGGATGTCCTGATGTAAACATAAGGGCAGAGTATTTTTTGTAACAGGGTGGACTGTGTAATGGAGATGGATGGCCACTGAGATTTACTCAATTGGCTGCTTTCCCATTTTGTTTGTCACTAATCCCCTTGATAGCTACTTTTTTGAAAGTTGAAGGGGAGGGGTGGTGTGTTTCTTCACTTTGAAGAAGTATAAAAAGAAAAACAGAGGTGTAAGGAAATGATTAGCAGTGATATGTTGTGATTAAGAATAACCAGAGCAATGAGGTGGGGGAATCAAAGTGGTTTGCTAACCTCTTTCCAACAGTTAAGAAGGCTGCATCCAGCAGCCCTGTAAAAATTCCAGTTCTGTAAATTTCTCCTTATAAATCAAAGTACATCCAAAGTCAAATGACCCCTCTTACTTTATTTGGAGAACTGTAGTGTGCTAAAATGTAGCTTAATTCCATGTACTCCTAGTCATACCCTTTCCAAAAGTTTACTGACAAGAAAAAGTAATTTCCTATTTCTGCATACATGAATCAACATTATTTTATAAATGTCTTACAACTTTGAAAAAAAATCCCATAGACCCAATTTGCACCAGTCAACCACAACTGACTCCACATATTCTTATGTAAAAGATTGGATGAATGCATTAGGTTTGTTTTTAAGTAGTTTTAGAGACCTTTGTTCACACTCTGTGACTACCTTTATACTTCAGATGATAACATTCATTTCCACATAATGGTCCTATTTCAAGAATGCAATTATCTCATGTTAAAAAAGAATTGCTAGCAATTTAAGTCAGAATTGGTTTTCACTGATAAAATTAAACATAATCCTTAAGTATGTTCTAGTGAAGTATATTATTCCATAATCAAAAATGCATATTATTCTGAAAGATTATCATTACGATTTTTCTTAATTATTCAAAAACCACTTCACTCTATAGATTCTAGTTCTAATCAGAGTATGACTTTTAAAATGTATCACTAATTATTTGGGAATTTCACCAATGTACATGTTGTATTTTGACCATATTCACTTCCCCACACTCTTCTTCCAAATACTTCTAAATCTAACCCGCACTTACCAACTCCATCGAATTTCTTGTCCTCTCTCTTTTTAATGACCCTTCAAGTCCAATTAACATTGTCCATAATACTTATGGGTATGGGTCATCCACTGGAAGTTGATCAATGTATGAAGGCCCACACCCTTAAACAAAACTGACTCTCCTTTCCCAAGAAGCAATCAGCTGTTAATAATCCTCAGTTAAAGGGGTGTCTCTTGAGTATCTTCCAACTCTATGCTAGAATATTACTGGCTTGGTATCTGTGGGGACCAGCAGAAGCGCTGACTGACTGAAGTCCTGAGTGAATTTGTATTTTTGACATGGGCACAGCCATGCCAAGACTCCAAGGCCTCAGACCCATGGGAAATAGGCAGATATTTTGTCCTTATGGTCCAGGCTCAAAGGAAATGGCAGAGCTTTCCAATGGGAGTCCATATAGCCATATTTATGAAGGATTGATCAAAATATACATCTTTCTCCTCAGGAATGTTTGCAGCCTGAAAATACATGCAGAAACTTCCTATGGGTCAAGCTAACCCCTTGCAGTTTGCCAGGCTTGATAAAAATGCTGAGGTTTTGGTTTCAAGGTAACTGATCCTGCCTGACCCCAGATTTATTGATGTATGAGTGTTGCAGTGTTCCAGGAAACAAGGTGTAGGATGCACCAGGTGTCAGTGACATTTTTCTACTCAGATAATGGGTTTTGTGAGATGGACCATCTACAGAGAATACCTTTGTTCCACTCTGCTACTGCCGTGTGAACACATGAGTCAGGATGAAGTCCCATTTACAGGAACAATGTGGAAGGAGATTGGAGAAGATGTGGAAGTTTTCTCCTTGTGAGTTACTTGTTTTGCCCAGCATATTGTTCAAAAATACTTGTTCTATTTTCTTACCAAAGACCTGGTAAAATTTAAAGTTTAGACTAAGGACTGGCCTATGTAACCTTTTTCCATCTCATCTCACTTATACGTTTCTTTTCTAGGGTACATTAAATCTCTGAAGTATGTTTTAATAGGCTGACTTTAGGAACATCTGGAGCCTCATAGCCTACACCTGCTCTTTCATTGATTATATTCCTTTTCAAAATTCAATGAACACTGATAATGCTCATTAATAATTCTAGGGTGAACACCTTGTTTGAATCTATTGTTCATGTTTTATTCATTCTCTTTTGCTCCTTCTTTCTTCTTTTCTCCTACTGTCTTCTTTCACTCTGCATTTAATTCCTTTGTAGCTTAGACACTAACCAAGTTTTTCTCAGTTGTGTGTATGTATACACAGATACACAAAAACAAATATGCATTGATTCATAGTTGTAGATTTAGGCACACCGTATTTATTGCTTATGAGACCTATGGTCATATATGAATATAATATTTTGGATTTTAAAATGAAATTTATCATATTCATATTGCAAGTGGTTGAAATAGTTAATCTTTAATTGAATTGGGTTATTTTTTATGTCTGTTAAGGATGATGTTGGAAATTTTACTGTGATTATATTTAATCTGTAGATAGATTTCAATATGATGGTCATTTTTCCAACATTAATTCTTCCAATCTATTAAACAGGATGTTTTTTTCATCTTTTAATGTATGCCGCAGCTCTTTCTTCAGTATCCTAAAATTATTATTGTAGAGGTCTTCCTTTGGCAAGCTTTCTCAGGTCTATGATTATTATTATTGTTATTATTATTGTGTGTGTGTGCATGTGTGTGTGTCTGTATGTATCAGTCATTGTTACATCAGAAGGCTTCTGCTTTTGATATTTTGATTTTTGTGTTCTGCCTTTTTTGCTGGAAGTTATCAACTCTAAAAGTTCTTTGGCAAATACTTCATGGCCTTTTAGGTAAAGTCATCTCGTCACTGCTTCTTTTCCTATTTACATAACTTCCGTTTCTTCTCTTGTCTTATTTTCCTAGCTAGTGCTTCAAACACTACATTGAAGAATGTGTAGAGTCCACATCCTTGTTTTGTTCCTGATCACAGTGAGAACTCCATCATATTTTCTACATTTAGCATGATGTTGGCTATAGGTTTGTCATATAAAAACTTGTTATGTTGTGATAAGATCTCTCCATTCATTCTTAGCTTCTCCCTGACTTACAATGAATAGGTGTTGGATTTAATGTAGTGGTATTGTGTTTCCCAAAATATTGTGCACTCTAATAAACTTATCTGGGGTCAGAGAAGAGAACAGCCACAATATTAAACATAGAGGATAGGCAGTGGTAGCACACACCTTTAATCCTAGCATTCCAGAGGCAGAAATCCCTCTGGAACTCTGAGTTCAAGGCCACATTGGAAACAGCCAGGCATGGTGACTCATGCCTCTAATCCCAGGGAATGATGGCAGAAAGCAGAAAGCTATATAAAGCGTGAGGACCAGAAACTAGAAGCTTTTGACTGGTTAAGCATTCAGGCTTTCGAGCAGCAGTTCAGCTGAGAGCCAATGGGATGAGGACACAGAAGCTTCCAGTCTGAGGAAACAGGATCAGCTGAGGAACTGGCGAGGTGAGGTAGCTGTGGCTTGTTCTGCTTCTCTGATCTTCCAGCATTCACCCCAATAACTGGCCTCAGGTTTGCTTTTATTAATAAGAACCTTTTAAGATTTGTGCTACAGATTTTGTCAAAAGATTTTTCTTAATCTAGTGAAATGGTCATTTTTGCCACTCTGAAAATGCCCAACCTCAACTAGCATTTGTGTTTTATTAGATTTTTTTCAAGCAATTAATGTTTAATTTTGTTACTATTTTTATATTACTTTGAATATATACTTTATTATTTCCCATATCATACATAATTTAGTTTGATTCATATTTTCACCTTCAAAATTCCATTTTCTAATATTCTGATGTATAAACCAATGAATTTAAAAAAATGACAGATAGTCCTGTTATTTATTCTAGTCATTTTCTTTGAACTGAAATCTCACTAATGTGTGTGTTTCTGTCTGTGGTTTGTAACCCATAGTCCAGGAATGTCCAACATGTGGCTGATGGGCCACATGCAGATAAGGATAGTTACAAATGGAGACCAAACAAAATCAGAATCTTAAAATCTTACTTATAATATGCTTATAACATCATGAGAGATTTATGATCCTAAAGTTTCCATTTTAATGCAAGTGCCTAATTTTCATGTGTAAACCTCTGTAGATGAAAAAGTCACAATGTGATGTTTAAAGTCAACTTGTAGATTTTTTTCAAATTTTCTAACTTAATTTTGCTGTAATAGAATATAGAATACTTTGTTAATTTTATGTGGTTCATATATGATTAAAATACATAGCTTGCTAGAATATCCTCTTTCATTATTAGTATTTATTGAAGAAGTTTATTATTTAAGCATCATATTTATGTATTCATATTTTACCTTATGATACATCTTCAATATATCAACTTTACTTACATTTGTTGAAATTATTACTACATTCTAATTATTTTAGATTAAAATTCAAAGAGATAATGAAGTAAATTGTTACAATAGTGCTTTGAAATCATTTGTAATAAAATATATTTTTATATTGATATTGTGCCATAGCCATTTCTTTTTTTTTTGAATTTATTTTATTTTATTTTACAATATAATTCAACTTTACATATCAGCCATAGATTCCCCTGTTCTCCCTCCTCCCGTCCCGACCCCATCTCCCCCCCCCCCATTTCCATCTCCTCCAGGGCAAAGACTCCCCCGGGGATTGAGATCGACCTGGTGGACTCAGCCCAGGCAGGTCTAGTCCTCTCCTCCCAGGCTGAGCCAAGGGTCTCTGCTAAGCCCCAGGTTTCAAACAGTCAGTTCATGTACTGAGCACAGGACCCGGTCCAACTGCCTGTATGCCTCCTAAACAGATCAAGCCAATCAACTGTCTCACCCATTCAGAGGGCCTGATCCAGTTGGGGGCCCCTCAGCCATTGGTTCACAGTTCATGTGTTTCCCTTCGTTTGGCCACTTGTCCCTGTATTCCATCCATCCCTGGTCCCAACAACTCTTGCTCACATAAACCCTCCTCCTTCTCGCCAATTGGACTCCCGGAGCTCCACCCAGGGCCTGAACATGGATATCTGCATCTAGTTCCCTCTGTCACTGGATGGGGTTTCTAGCATGACAATTAGGGTGTTTGGCCATCTTATCACCAGGGTAGGTCAAATCGGGCTATTTCTCGACTATTGCCAGCAGTTTATTGTGGGGGCATCTTTGTGGATTTCTGTGGGCCTCTCCAGCACTTTGCTTCTTCCTATTCTCATGTGGTCTTCATTTATCATGAACATTCCTTATGTTCCCTCTCTGTTCTTGATCCAGTTGGGATCTCCCGCTTCCCCAAGTTCTCTTTCTCTCGCCCCTCGCCCCTCATTACCCCCACTCACGTCCAGATTGTTCATGTAGATCTCATCCATTTCTCTGTCATTGGGCGATCCCCGTGTCTTTCTTGGGGTCCTGTTATCCAGGTAGCCTCCCTGGTGTTGTGAGTGGCTGTCCAGTCATCCTTGTTCCACTTCTCTAAGTTGTGTTTCATCATCTCTTTCTGCATCAATTTTGTTTGTATGCCTTGAGTGTTTATTTTAATACAATAGAATTCAATTTTGAATGAAATACATAATATCCTTTATATATCTTAACATATATACACTGGTTAGTGATATAGCAACTAATTGTGGTTCCCAGTTTATATATGTGAAATTCTACCATATTTAAATGTATTTATCATTTTTGAATACTTCTTTATCCTCTGTCATTGATAATTTCTTTTAACCTTTTGCTCTTGATTTATAAAACATTTACATCATTTCTGACCTTTTAAGAGTTATCCTTAGAATTTTAGGATTCATATAGTATCAACCTAAAGTGTGAAATAAAGAATAATAACCATCTCTCCCTTCTTTAGTAATAGATACAATATTTCTCCATTTGGCTGCAATTATCTTCTTATGTTACATGATAATATTTTTGATTATCTTAGTTACCATGTCCCATGTATTTTAAAATTGTAAAACTTTTAGTTTATGAGTTTGAAAATAGTAGTTGGGATTGATATCAATAACTATGAGTTAATTTGGTCTCTATAACTTCTGTGTCATAAGATCTTAATCAGGATAATTTTAATAGGTAATATTTTCTGTCCTTTTTATGTTCACTCTTTAAAAGTTACTTTAGTAGGACTGCCATTGAAATAAACTAAATCCATCTTTATTCTTCTGGGCACTGCTTACTTATATTCTTATATCAATACTATTTTACAGTACTATTTACAAATAAAATGTATTTGGGGATTACTTTTCTTTGGGATTTATAAGTATTTTCTTCTGATTTTGTATTCAGCTGATCAGCTGAGAAAGATTTTTTTTTTTTAATCTCAGTTTTACTTCCCAGTTAGGGAAACCGCTCATATCTCAAGCTTTTATCTACTTAGGGAAATGTCCAGTCTTTGTTTTGGAGGTAGGAAAACTCTAGAATAGCAATCCCTGTAAGTTTTCCATTCTTGCGTTACCACCAACTCACCAGCAGTATAATAAAACTATTGTTTTTTCATTTCATCACACCATTCCTTGGACTGTATGAGGTAATTTCCTGTTTCATGGTCAGAGTAGTTGGAAAACCAAACATTAATCAGGTACTAATATCCAATATCCTGTTGTTAACTGAAGGGAATTTTTTGAATAAAGTAGAGCTTTTTCCATTGTTAGCATATAAGAAATGAACTTAAAAAACATGGATTGTCCTCTGTTGAGACACATGCAACACACATCTGACTACCACTTTTACAAAACCCAACCATTTTCTGACTACCCTGCAAAGACACCAGACCTTCTTCCATATCCCAGAAAGAATATTAGTTTGGTTCATTTTTGAAGTTCATTTAATGATTCTTCTCTAATCGACCCACTAGACAAAATAACTAGAGTAGCATCCTGACTTAGGCCTGTGAGCTGCTAGAAGTTAATACACATTTAGAATTTGTACCTAAGAAAACTGGGGAAGCAGATAGAAGTTGATGGACTCAAGTTGTTAAATTTGTAATTATGTATACACCAATAATTAATAATTCATGAATTTTACGAGAGAACTGAAGGGAAGACGTGGAACTTCCAGGTATAAATAACAGAATGTCCTAACACACTGGATGAAATTGATGGTTTTAAAATTCCTTTCTTTCTTGACTTAGTTACTTACTTTAAAGGACACTTTGAATATTAAAAATACTTTCATGAAGTTTTATATAATGATACATCCCCATGATACACACTTTTCTTTACAATGACCATCCCTAAGTGGAATGGTAAAAATAAAGAAATAGAATTTGCTACAGTATTTGGGATAATATTATTCAGACTTAATGATCCTTTTAAATGGTTAAACATTGAGTGATCAAATTGCATTATGATTATAACTGGGTAATATATTATTCTGACTGTGTGAATACCAAATTAAAGTGAACTTTGTGAGGTGAAAAGATGCATCATAGTAAACATAAAATTAGCCTCTAGATTTTTCATACAGATTCAGAGTGATAAATTTGTTTAAAATTGTAAATGGTTTGAATGTAAAGATCAGTCTGCAATTACCATTTTTCTTTCTGTAATATTACTTTATTTGGGTAAGTATAAATATTACTGTGGCCATTAATGAGAACATTACCTGAGCCATTGCTAAATGTTGGCAGTTGGCCTGAAAGGGATCTAAGTGAATTGACAGACTTCTCAGATTCATCTCTTGGTCCAATCAGATGGCACACAGACTACTTTGCAACTAGAAACTTAGAACCATGCCAACATTTATTCTTTCACACGCTGCCAGTTTTTTCCACTAAGATGCATATTGACTAATGAAGAGCATGCTGTATACTTTGCAGTAACAGCCAAAAACAAAAACAAAAACCAGTGGATAGGGTGTTGTATCTATCCAAAATCACTTTTTAATTTGTGTAGCCAGAGACTGAATCAATAGCAATGACGTTGAACATAATTTCTAATGTGAACTTGCCTTTGGAATTTTCATTGAGATAAATTTTAAAACACTAAAAAATAGTAAACTAAATTAAAATAACCAGTCATGGCATTAATAAAGAGCTCAGACCCCTTAGCTCAACTAAATCTGCATAAATGTTCTAAATCTCTATTTCCTCATGTGCAAATTAGGACATTAATGACTTCAATGTTGCTATATAGATATTATATGAAATTTAATATTTACAGAGTCCTTATAAAAGGTCTAACATAATAGTATCATCAAATTATTTTTTCACTCTAATTGTCATTTCTTTGTTGAAAACATTGAAACTGGAAGATACACAATAATTAGAACACCTTCAAAGGGCATTTTGAAGGGCTACAACTTGATTTGTAAAATGATGGGAAGTATGGAACTTTACATATATTTTTGTTTTATGACATATCTACTCAAAATTTCATGTCCTTTAATTTCATATGTCATATACATTGACTCTAGTTTTTGCCATTTGAGGTATAGTAACAAAACTACTGCAAATTTCTTTTATATTTCTATAATTTACAAATAGATTTCTTATTACCAAATATCTTAGCAATTTTAGCTTATAGTTTTTCTTCTTATTAATTTGAGAACTTTTTCTTTTTCACTTAAAGAATTTTCTACCTTTTGAAATATCTCAAATTGGTAAGATGTGGTTGTAGGTTAATTTTCAACATAGTATGCATGAAGTACCAGAGACAATTTGTAATACTAGACACACAATAAAATCAGCTCTATCAAATCAATATTATCAATACACTTGCACTCCCCAGTAAATAAAATAAGTGTGTGTTACTATGTGCATGAATAAGCCATGACCACTAATTTGAAAACTCAAATGTCTATTAGATGTTGATTAGGAACAAACACAAATCATGGATATGTTAGACAAAGAGATAGTGTTAATCACAGGCTCAATTGGAGTTATACAATTACAGATTTTTGTCACTGTGATTAAAATTGTATAAAATTTAACTATTAGGAATGATTTATCTTCGCAATATTCAATTTAACATTTTCATATTATGGTTTACCTCAAGAAAAGATATGAAAAAAATCACAAATAATGGAGAATCACCTTATTCAATGCCTGTTTCATTGATTAAACTGAAAGAAGAGATATGATCTCACTCCACGATAAGAAGAGACACTTAAATTGATCAGGGACTTCTGAATCATTATTGAATAAAAAAAAAAGTGATAGTAGAGATTTCACACATCATGTACTGGGTATAAAAGCAGATGTCATCATACTTTACTTGCTACTGACATTGCATGTGCCGCAGGTGATTGACTGCACAGCACATCATGACCAGGCAACCTTTGACCAATAGCTTTATTTTTTCCAGAATCAGGGAATCTGTGAGGGTTCTTAGAACAGAATTATTACGAAAGTTCTTTAATGATTTTCAGGTTCATCACGTTTTAAATATTGCTGACATACATTTCTTGAAGATATACTAAATACCATTCATATACATATATGATTGATACTTTTGTACTTTGCATTTCCATTAAATATTATATGGTAGTTTTTTTTTTTTGACAGATTGAATGTCATAGAATTCATCCACCCTTTAAATTTGGGATGATGGCTTAGCAGTTAAAAGCATGTGTAATTATTCCAGAGGAACCAGGTTTCATTCTCAGGCACCTGGTGACTAACAACTGTCTATAACACCAATAGAGATTTCAATGGACATAAACCTCTAGCCTGTATGGACACTGCTGACATGTGGTACACAGGCATGCATGAGAACGGAACACTCATACACACAAAATAAATAATAAATAAATCTTAAAACTTGTTTCTTCTACCACTTTGAAAAACATCAAGTTGTCTAGCTGATCAAATAAAAGAGCTGCTTGTTTTATGCTTGTCTGAAAGTCAGTGGAAATTACTGAGACAGATATTTAAAATGATTGGTTAACTATATTGATTATATACATGTATTCATACTTCAAGATGTATTCAATATTTAATGGAGGATATTTTCACTTATTTTGAATGAAAGTATCTATCTTATTTTTGTTGAAATCAATCTGGTTGAAATATCTTTGGAATTAAAATGCACACAGACTTGTGTCATCAAGAGCAATGGCATTGAAGAGCACAGCAGAGCTGGCAGTGGTCTTAGACATGATCTGGATCCACAATCGTCTTTTGTGTATGAAAGGCTAAGACTCTCAAATCTTAATTGACCTTTACAATGCCTCAGATCTCATTAGTGCCTTTTCAAATTCTAAGGAACTGTTTGTCAGGCTGCCAAGTAATACCCTTCACTAAGCTCTGTGGTCTTCAAATAACAGAGTTTGCACTTTTTCGCTGTTGGGTTTTTATTAATATTTAGAGAGGAAAAATTAGAAGTTACACAAATGTGCATTTATTAGTAAAACTTACTGGAGTATTTAAGCAGGTCTTTGAATACAATTAATATGCTAATCTGTCATATTTTCTTTTTGTAAATGAAGATCCTACTTAATATGACCTACTCAATGTAAGCAGAAAGGGATAAATCTACTTTTCATACTGTGAATATTATAAAAAGAGTTTTGGTTTGTGTTTAAGTACTCTAAAAGTCTGCTGGGATTTTCTCTCCCTCCCTCCCTGATTGACTTAATTTTCTTCATTAGAGCATGCTAGACAGACATGGAGCTGATCTTTGCTAACACTATAAACCCTCCATTTCTCAGCCTGAATAACAGAATAGACATAGAAGCTCTTTCCAGTAAAATACAAAAAGACCATCTAGAAGGGCACCTGCACAAATCAGGTTAATAGGATTTTTTTCCAGTACAGAATTTTAAAAATAATAATAAATATGGATTGAATTCTATTTGACCTTTTACTTAATGAGAAGAAAGTCTTATGAAATAGAACAAAACCTAACAAGGTAAATATCACAGAAAGGTCACAGAACACACCCAGAGGTTTCACATGACTTTTATTTCATCCTGCAAAATATGTTTTCAACTCCCCCTGTTTATAACTCAGTCTCTAATATTTTTAGCTTTCTATCAAAATTCAATTTAATGCACAATTAAAACAGTTTTACAACTAATGGAACATTTAAGTAGAAAAGCATTCAGATCCCTTATGCTTATCCTCAATTTTACAGATCACTAACACTTTGCATATGTGTGGTAAATTGATTCCAAACAGTGAAAAATATTACAAAAAATTTATCACAGAGTATAGTGTTCACTGCTCTCAAATCCTGTGCTCCACAACATCATTCTTCTTAAAAATCTCCCCATATTGATTTCTAAAATCTTTATAGTTTTACTTCTTCATAGTGTGGCAGAGTTCATGACAAGTACATATAAAGGTATGTGGTGATTTCATTATTCAGTTAGTATATAATAAGTATTTTGTTTCATTGTCAGACATATATCATGCATATATTATGTTCATATTCTAACTTATCCACTGTACTACCCTCCCTTTTTATTGCTCCTCTTCCTCTCTCCAGATCTCCTTTGCATGCTTCCATACAAAATCACTCATCCAGACAAACACGTGCACACCACACACACAAACATATATATATATATATATATTTAGTGTATATATATATATATATATATATATATATATATACACTAAATCTCAGTTCCACATATCATTGAAAACATTATACTTTGTCTCTCTCCTTCCAGTTTTCTCTGATTGCCCTTCTTTATTGCCGCTTACCTTAATTTCATAGCTGCACACATGCACCCACACACACACACACACACACACACACACACACACACACATCAAGGGATATTTTGTGTTTGATGAAGCGTGTATATTTTTATTTCTGATTCTGGCTATTGTGCGTTACATGGTAAGCACTGATGTTACCCACTTTCCTCAAAGTGACATAATTTATTTCCTTTGCTGTTGAATACAGTTCCATTGCTGTACAAGTTTTATTTATCTACACATGCAGATAGGTTGGTTCCATATCTTGCCTACTATGAACAGAGCAGCTATAAACATGTATCTTCATGTTGTTGCATAAAATACTGAATTAGATTGCTTTCAGCATATATCTAGTACTGTTATAATTAGATCATATCATAGTTCCATGTTTGTTTTTTGATCATATTGATGTCAATATATGTGCACAATGAATATATATATATATATATATATAATCATATATATCCCTATTCATTTTTATCACACTAAAGTCTTAATTTATTATTATGAATTTAAAGTTCTTCTAGTGATGTGATTGAAAAATATTTTACTCTGTTAAGATACTACTGTTTAGCTAGTCATCTATTGAAGGGCATCTATTATATTGTTTCTGGTTTTGCAAATAAATAAATAAATAAATAAATAAATAAATAAATAATGTCCCATGTATATGGATAAATCCACTCCCAGAAGGTATATATCACTAAATAAAAACTATAAAGTGAAGAATACTACATGTGGATGTCAGAATTTGTGGGTCTAAATAACAGCTAGTTAGCTTCATGTCCAAACACTCAATCATTCATGATTAAAAGGAGTCAGGGACCCTTGCATACAGAGACCCTTCCCTTTGATAATATGTACAAATTATATAATTTAACTACTTGTATTTCATTAATTATAACATATAACCTAGAGATATACATAAGAAGTTTATACAGTTTATGTGAAAGCACATTACCATTTTCATGGGGGATATTTGACATCAGTGGATTTGACTTCTATAGGAAATCCCATACTCAGTGTTTCCTGGATACCAAAAGATGAGTATATGAGACTTAATTAGCTTTTAGGAGAACTGGTATAAATTTCTTTTAATTTTATAATACATTCTAGTATTAACTAATATAGTACCTTTTTTTTCAGCTCAGAAGAATTTTTAATCTTATCATTATTACACAGCATTGTCTTTTAAAAGAAACCAAATTTATAGAATAGTATATACTTCCTAAAATATCCACATGGAAATTTAAAATATTAATGTTACTAGCTATTCTAATTTTGTTGTTAAACTTAGTTATTCAATAGATAACAATAATTTGCTATTTGGAAATTTGCAACATTTGTAAACACCAGCTCATACAAAGCAGGGAGCACGCCGGTGAGATTTGCTGAAGGAGGCAGAGGCAGGAGGATCACAAGTTCGAGGCCAGCCTGGGCTAACATAGTATCTTTTAATAAATACTTATAAATCTATTTTTATAATAAAGTACAAGTGATTGTAAGTGACTACAGTTAAAATTTCAATTCACTTAAGATTGATTTAAAATTAGATTTGCCTTCGTATATTGATGGTGTTTCTTTACATGTAATTCCCAGATACTTAAAAAAAAAAAAAAACCTGATCATATTTATTTACATTGAATATGGACTTTGGAGATGCCAGAATGATGAAGACTACCTCCACCTTCCCCATGATAATGGTTGGAGTTGGAAGCAATGAACATTTCTGTGTCTGAGATGGTCTACACAATCAAGTGAATGAGTTTATTTTGACTGGATAACTCTGTGATTTCCCTTGCTATTTCAGCATTGTCTTTCTTTTGAGACTTCCTGCTACTACAACTCAAGCATCCTATTGTTTCTGTCTGTCATCATAGGTTTGAGTCACATTTCTGTAGGTATTGGTCAGGTTTTCAGAAGACTGTGATAATGATGTGGGAGATAATTATAGAAAATGGTGATTTCCCTCTTTGTCCCCCTTCTGAATTATATGTTCTACACATCTTGAGAAATCCTAATGTTTTAAACTCTTTCATAATTCTGAGATTATTTTTTTCCTCTGTTCATGAAGCAATCTACCATACTTAGGCTTTGTCATAGTTCTGCTCATCTTTTGGTATCTGTGTAAAGAGATGTCACTTGGATTATCTGACCAAAATTGAAACACATTTTGAGCATATGATAATGTACACTCCCGGTTGACTCTTCATTCAGTCAAAGCTTCCCCCTTGACGAGGTCAAATCCCCGTATAAACACTGTCATTTGACAAGCTTCCCACGTTCTCATAGCCTTGAGCTTCTATATGTCAAGTACATCATAAAATACAATTTAAAAAATACAGAAATAAGTGCCTTGTTCAGTGTTGTGAAGATTCAATGAGATAATTCTAGTTAGTCAATATATTACTTAATAAAATAATACTGACTATGGTATCCTTTTTAATAGTACCTTTTTCTTTCTAGAGTACAATGTGAAAATATATGAAAGTGTTTCTCTACATTCTATGAGTTTCTTTATTTCATTGCTTTCTCCCAGGATAGGGTAGATCCTGGGGCTTTAAATATGCTACGGTAGCTACCTACCATAAGATACATTCCTAGGCCCAAAGGTGATATATAAACATAGGTATTGAGTACTTATTCAGTAATCCTATGTATGATATATGTAAGCACCAGTGCTTACTTCCCAAACTGAGGTCTCGTGATTCTGTCAATGGGAATGAACCAGGCCGGACTGGAGGCGTCTCAGTAAGTTGGAGACAAATTTACTTCAAGCCGTTAGACATTTTATACAGTTATCATAATAGGATATAATGGCAGTTTGCAAACTAGAAAGGGTATCCAAGATTAATATCTAATGGTAAATGTTCAGCCAAGTTCTCCAAGCTTTGCTGAATTCTATGACAAAGACACACAGGTAGCCTTTGTGCTTCACTGCCTGAGGGGGTGCCTCATGTTTTCAGAAAGTGAATGTCTCACAAAGTGTCCCAGGAGCCAAAGGCTCACTGCTCAAAAATAGCGTGATGCTTACCAAGCCAACTTGGTACACACAGTTGAAGGAGCTTATAACTCAGAACTTCTAAATACCAGACTATATCAATTGAGGTGAGGAGATCTTCATTTGTTACTTTTCTGCTTCCAATATCTATAGATATATATATATATATATATATATATATATATATATATATATATATTTTTTTTCTATGTAGTAGCATGTGCTTGGTAAAGATCATTTTATATCTCTGGGTATTTATAAAAGGATGCAAAATATGTCTATTGATTTTTTTAGAACTCTTAGAAAAATCACTTTTCATTCTATTAGGAGGCATTTTGGTCAGTATTATCAGAGGATTACAGGAGTTATGTCTGCGAATAGAAATCTAAGAATTAACTTTGCACGTGACTAGTAAACTATCAGTAAAATCACCACTGTGACAATGAGACTGACTCACTGACTCTGCTGCATAGTTTTGTGGATAAGTCTCAAAATCCTAGCAACACACACACACAAAAAACGAAGCAACAGGAAATCTCAGAATTGTCAGAGTCTGATACAAACCTTTCTCTTGATCAAGGGAAAGTTATCAGTTACTGTTCAAAGCAGAGGCACCGCACTGAGTTTCCGCTTATCCAACCTGTGCTCAGTGTAGCTGTGCACATCAATTCTGCTCAACGCTCCAGTAACACAGGACAAATACATGGATCTCCATAATCCATCAGCATTTTTATCATGTAGCTATTTATTTTACTGTTACACTCTAAATGACTTATTTAAATCCATATACCCATGCTGCACATAGTTCTGAGTATAAGTAAGTACCCAGGAATGGTTTGTTAATATTGTTTCATGATTTTTAAAAATAAATCTCTCCTTGCCAGATGACTTAGAGTGACTAAATTAGTGATTTTATCCATATTTAATATGCTACTCAAACACACTTCAATTTTCCACCACCTCTTGAGAACGCAAAGCATGAGTATAAATTCACATTGAGGAGATTTAAAAAGCACAGCTGGTGAACCACAGGGTAAATGCACAAACCCTCATGCTGCTTGATTTAACTCAGTTAATTACTGTTTATTTTGAATAATTATGCTATAGCTTGTACTTTAAAAAACATTTTTGTCTGAGCAAATTGATAGAAATATTTATCAATGTCTTTAGTTAGTGCTTTAATTTCCCCCAGCTAATCACTGTGGAATGAAAGATTTAGTTCACTCTAGTCCCCATAATAGGAGCTGATATATGCTTAGACTTCTCGTTTAAATGTTTTTTGCTTTATCTTTGTTTTGAGGAAGCAATCAGCATTAGTGCTAAGCCTGGGAATTCTGGCTACCATCTGTTTCTCCACCTGCTGAGTCCTTGCGTCATCTGATATTCAGGTGTCATTGAACAAAGACACCACTTTTCATATGAAAGCAAATCTGTGAAAAAGCTGGTTTTGCCAGGTGTACGTATACGTTGTTCTTATTCAGATAATTTAAAAAATACACGGAGAAGGTACATAGCCTCTTTTTAAAATTTTCTACTGGCATTAAAAATGACAAGTCCATTTAATAAAGGAATACTGCTTTCTGTTCTTCAGTTGTGGAGAGGAATAGGCAAGCACTCCTAGTTTGATGTTCTTTCTATTCAGCTGTATCCATCTCTTCCCACTTTCCATAACTGAGCTCTAGATTAGAGTAGACCTGATCATATGCTCTGTTCTAGAAAGTTTTGACTAAGAAACTGGAACTAGCAATGTTCTTGAGGTCACCTGTAAACAGCATTCATGACTGCTATCAAAGATAGGACATTCTGTACAAATGTATTCCAAATTTTCACTATCTTTATTGATATTAAATTTAGGTTTTACTATTATGTATAATTATAATTAAAATCTTATTTTTTATAAATAAAATGGAATTTTGTGAGCCACCATGTGGATGCTGGGAATTGAACTCAGGACCTCTGGAAGACCAGTCGGTGCTCTTAACCACTGAGCCATCTCTCCAGCCCCCATAAAATGGAATTTTGAATGAAGAAATATTGATTAATTAGTCTATGCAGTTTTTCTTAAACAATAAACACTGCTACTTTATTTCTAGGATTTTTTTAAACTTTCACAAGCTTCTTTTGTTTAATTAATATTTAATTTTTTTATAAAATATACTTTGATTATATTCTGTCCCCTCCCCAGTTCTGCCCTGATCCCTCCCACCTCCTTATCCACTCACTTTTATGTTTTTTCTCTGTCCAAAAATAATTAAATAAATAAATAGTAAATGAATAAAAACTTAGAGAAAACAAATTTAAAAAAAAAAGAAAGAAAGAAAACCCATAAGACAAAATCCAAAAGGCACTTGCACCTGCACATCCCTAAACCACCCTACAAAATAACAAAACACAGTGGATTGTGTTGGCCATCTATGCCTAGGCATGGGGCATGCCTTAGAGTCTGGTTGATATACTCAAGACAGACACTCCATTTAAAATCCCACAGAACCAATAATTTGAGCTCATAGGGGCTCACAGAGACTGGACTGACAACCTGGGAGCCTTCCTGGGGCTGATCTAGGCCCTCTGCATATATGTTACAGTTGTGTAGCTTGTTCCTCTTGTGGGACTCCAACAATGAGAGCAGGGGCTGTCTCTGACTCTGCTGCCTGCATTTGGGATCCATTTTTTTCTTTTTTTTTTTTTTTTTTTTTTTTTTTTTTTTTTTTT
>CABHPP010082702.1:0-11486 GCA_902168425.1 Peromyscus attwateri
TATCTATCTATCTATCTATCTATCTATCTATCTATCTATCTACCTACCTATCCATCCATCCATCCATCCATCCATCCATCCATCCATCCATCTATCTATCTATCTATCTATCTATCTATCTATCTATCTATTTATCTATCATCTATCTATCTCCAGGTCTGGGCAGAACCTAAGAGACTCTGGGAGATCTGAAGGCTGGGTAGAGAGGAATTTGGCCCCTCTTCTCTGGTCCTTTGAGAACATCAATCCAAGGGTAGAATCTGCGGTGACCCCCTCCTGGTCACTTGATGTTTCCTTGACTGGGGCCCAGTACAGAGTCTGGGCATAGGACGGGCAAGTGTTTGGGGCTGGGTAATATAGTGAAGATTGAGAAATTCCTCTGCCTGGTGGCTGTCAATCTGCACTGTGCCCTGTCACACTGAGTCAAGACCCAATGCCTCCTGACCTAGCCAGCTTACCTCAGAGTGGAGCTCCCTGGGCCTCAGCTGGTAGCCCCAAGTCATAAATCCTTTCAGCACCTCTGCCGGAGCCCCGCGCAAGTCATCCTGCAGTGAGCCCCCAGCACTGTGCGGCCCTGTCACCAAGCCCGCTCCGAGCTTCTTCAGAGGGTGGTTCCCGGCTTTCTGATCTCCTGGAGATCAGTCACTTGGAGGGAAGAGCTGCTCCCGGCAAGCTCCACTCGCCTGCCAATTAGCCCTGTAGATCTGTGGAGAGACTGCCGCACATGATGAAAGCCTGGGAGGCAATTAGGGTCACTGTGTGCCTGGTTCTTGCCTCTGCTCCCCAGAAGAGCCACTTCACCGAGGATTCTGAGCACTGTCGGGACTGTTAACATCCCAGGTCTGAGGTCTGAGCTCTGAGGGTGGACCAAAGGGATCAGGGCCAAGGGGACCCAAAGGGGCTGGCTTTACCCTGCTGTCAAATCTGGGTTCTCACAGCAGGATGTTGAGCGGAGACTGGGGCTGAGGTGGGAATGGGCTCATCCCCTACTCGGTGCCCTGTGACCTCAGTAAGTGACTCTGGACCCTTCCCCAACCTGTGATCAGAGCCGTAAGAGCTGAGAGTGGCACCAAACGTCTGTAATCCCAGCACTGAGGGGAAACAGAACAGGGGCTGCAGAATGCTGGCCCTGGCCTCTGGGTCTCCTGGAACCGGTGACAAAGTCTGAGAGGCCAACAGAGTCAGCGGTGACAGCTCTTAGTAAGCAGGTGCTAAATGCAAGGCAGGCCAGGTGACAGACACAGGTAACTGATCGCCAAGCTGCTGTCCAGATCTCATGCGATGACACACCCAGATGTTTTGCTGCCTACAGTGCTGCGTAGACAGCAAAGGAAGTTGCTCGAACCCGTATGTGTTCATGAGCATGTGTGGTCAGGGCATGGGACTTGCTTTGTGTTGGTCCCAGGAGCTCTGTGGTCTGTCCCAGGAGGTACAGTTCAGGAGGCAAGAGGATATGCTTTGAATGAAGACTGCCTTGGCTGTCTGGCTGTGTGTGATCTGTCTGTGACCATGTCTATGAAGAAGTCTATCGATTACAGTGGTGCAATTCCCCTCCCCCTTCACCCACTCAACATTGCATAGCACAGAGCTGGGGCAGTTCCTCTCTGGCCTTTCGCTCTGGTACACCCCACACTCTGCATTTCTGCATTTCTGGTCCATCAGCTGCTCTCACGCCCACCGCAAAGCCCCTCCCACCTTCTGGCCCTCTCTAGCCTCTGCAGCTCCTTCTGGCTTCTGCCTCCTACCCTGCTCTGTTCCAGAGAGTCAAGGCCCCAGCTTTGACTGTGCTTCCTTTAGAACCCCAGCACCTCCAGCTCAGGGAGCCAGGGACACTTACGCTGAGATCTGGGGTACTGGTCAGGAAGCAGGACTGGTTTCTGCCACCTACCTCTGTGCTCTGGGGGTCTCCAGGGACCCAAGGCTTCTGATGTTGTTTTGATGTATTTACAATTGAACTGAATTTTGTTCCCTGGGAAGTCCTGGGCCTGGCTGGTGCCACCGCCATGAAGTCCCCTTGTGGGAATGGGCTTTTCTTTTTACCTTTGTCACCTGCCTGCAGGTGGAGATTGTAAGAGGTGGCCCTGTTCCTTGATGGAAGCAGCAGGGGCTGTCCGTGGAAAGCCAGTAGCCTAGCCATCTTGGTTTAAGTCCTAGCTCTGCTGTTGACATGTCCTTTGACCCTGGGCGAGCTAATGTACCCCTTGGAGCCTCCACTTGGCTATCCACACAAGGGGCACAACTGTACAGTCCTATTTCGAGGGGTCAGGAAGCAGCCCGTGTCCCGTGCTCGGTGTGAGCATGGTGCAGAGAACATCTGCCTACAGTGAACTTCAGACACAGCCACAAATCACACACGGTGCCAGGCTTGCTGCTACCAAACAGCTCAAAATCCAGGGATGCCTTCCAGCCCCAGGCCAGAGCCTTCTCCTGCCTCGTCTCCCTTCCTACCCCACATAGCAAGACAATCACATGCTCACAGCTTTTCTGGATCCCACAGCTCCCACCTCCCCAAGATTCACCAATCAACACTTCCACATCCCTTAGGCTCCAGGCTTCCTGGATGGGTTGTCTCTTCCCATCTGCTTCGGGGTCACAGCTGTGTGTCTCAAGGTCACATCGCTAACCACAGCTCAGTAACTTGACTCTTGCTGAAGGGGGCCCAGGCTACATTTTTCTAGCTTCTCAACTCCCCCTTTTAATTTAAAAAGTTGCACGTGAGCACGGCCATGTGAATTATGCATGTAAATCTCACAGACAGCATAAAATAGAGTGTGCCAGCCTCTCCCACCTGCTCCCATCCTCCACCCAGGCTCTCTCCCCTCAACCGAAGGCTCTTCTGCGTTTAGGCTTTGAGTCCTGTCTGTTCTCTTTATACCTTTAACAGCACACGTCCACACATCTTACCAGCTCGGCATCACACCTGGGTCTCCTGCTCCGTAGTGTGACTCTCCATGCCCCGGTCCTCCCTCATCTCCTGCCGTTCCCCTCCATGGTATTTTCTTCCCTCACCGACTCTGCGTGGTTCCATGATCTCAAACTTAGCCCGCTCAGGCCTGCCTGACTCTAACCGTCACTCCCTAATTCTGTCACCCTCCTGCCCCTGTGTCTTCCATCAGCCAGATGGTGTGGGTGACATCAGGGCTGTCCCCTGCTTCAAACTTCCCAGCACCCGCAAACAGCACCTCTGGTCAAAGCTGGACTCCAACTCTCCAGGGTCCAGTGCCCAGGTGACCTGAGCCCGGGACATCTGCTGAACTCACTCCACCCCGACACCCCTCCCCTCTCTGTGCCTCGGCTCACCCTCTGTCTGTCCCACCAAGCAACACCACCCCTGCCTCGGTTTCCCCGAGTCCCTCAGGCTGCTACCAACCGCCCTGGTTTGCCTTCTGCTGCTGTGGTAAACACAATGACTGAAGCAATCCACAGGGGGAAAGGTTTATTTCTGCCCGCAGGTTACAGTCCATTATGGAGGGCAGTCAGGGCAGAAATTCAGGGCAGGAACCTGGAGGCAGGAACTGAAGAGGGATGATGGAGGAATAGGTGTTTTCCTGGAATGCTGTGAGGCCCATGGACCAGGAGTGGGCACTAGGAGGGACTCAAAGTGTCACATCACATTCACATTTTAAAGTCACACAGTGTACGGGGCATCAAGTCTGTGTCATCATGTGGAGATGGCGCAGGCACCAGCCAGCACCTAGGACTCAGAGGATATCACAGAGGAGGCCTACCATTTCCTCCTGCCTTTCTTCCTGTGCCCTTTTCTCTCTTGTGGGAATTACCTCTATCTGCTCCGCTTCCTTGAGAACAATTAGCCCAAAGGGAAGATGAAGTGTGACCCAGCATTCCCAGACTTTGACTGTACATGCTGTGTGACCTTGGGGAAGCCACAAGCCCTCTCTGGACCACAGCTCTTTCACACCAGAGAACACAAATAATATTCTCTCTGCCAGCAGTGGTAGTGTGGGTCCAAAGGGGTGACAAATGAGACCAGATTCCAAGAAGGAGAGGCAGCTCATTTGTGGCTGAATTGGTATTCGTCCATCGCCATCGCTGCCTGGAAGAGAGGGCCTGGCTATTCTGCCGGCCTCTGCCATTGGCCGAGGGCCCTGAGCTCAGCCCATCAGCATTCAGAAGTAATCATCTAGTGTGATTAATGTTCCCTCAGTCCTCAGGAGAGACCGTGGGCTGTGGTCATTGTAATCAGACTTGTGACAGCCGATGGCATTAATAAAAATCATTAGTTCCCAGCAGCTAATCCTGCGAAGAGAGGGACAGACGGGCTGTTTGAAGTCTGTCACTTGGTGTTCTGTTTTTAATCAAGAACATTTTTAGACAACTTGTCAGGGAGATGCTGTAGGCAGCCCAGGAAGGAGCTAGGCCTGCCTGCCGGGACCTCCTGCTCTGGCGGAGCCCCGGGCTTGGCCCCCTCCCATCCCACCTTCCCCAGCAGGGCTGGCCAGCTGCCTCTGGCAATAGTGCTTACAGAATGCTGTATGCCGGGGGGTGAGGGGGCAATGCCAGTTTCTCAGACATAAACCTGCCTGGGCCCCTCTCCCTAGAGCCCTTCCCTCATCCCCCAGCTATCCACACACCAAAATCTCAACTCCTTCAGAGGGCCTGGGATCTGCTCCTATACCCAGCCACCTCCCCCTGACCTCTGAAATCCCTCCACCATGCTCCAGTGACCCGCCCTTGGCCCTCTGTACTTTTTTTGCCTGCACTGTCCCTGACACCTGGGACATACCCCTTCCTCCCCTGCTCAGCGCCTACATGTTTTCCACACTGCCTCAGTTTCCACAGGAAGCCCCTGCCAGTCCCCCCAGCACTGAACATCCATCTCCACTTCTGCATGCCCCATCAGCCACTTGCGTCTCCCCCACACTCCCACAGCTGCTCTGCTCACCATACCCATCATCACCACCCAGGCTTGTGCACCCCCATGAGAGGCCCCTCACTCACAACTCCTGCAGCCCAGGGTCTGGCCTATAGTGGGTGCTTCCTGTGCATGCACCGCACAGGACAGGGGAGACACACGGGCACCGGTGCACCCCTGCCCTCCAGGACCCCCTGGTGACAACAGACCCCAGGCCCCAGGAGATGTCACGCGTGGTTCAAACGAGTGGGGAAAGAAGAAGTGTGGACCAGCTGATGTGCCTTGGCTGTGCCTAGTTCTGGGTTCGGCCCACCTCCCTGGGTCTTCCCTGCTCAGTCAGCCCTGTCTCCAGCGACAACCCAAGGAAGCATCCTGTGGCCATCAGGGTAGTCTCGCTGTAGATCCACTGTTAGGGCCACCTGTCCTCAGCACCACTCAAGCAGGAGAGGAGGGCTTCCTGGCCCCTGCCTGCCTTTTGGCTGCCATGCCTCTGAAACCACCCGCCATAGGGATTGGGGTGAGCCTGTCATCTTCCCACTGACTGCCTGGGACTCTGCCAATGTCTCCTACGTTTCCTTGGCTCTTTGCCCTGGCGATTCTTGTACCTCAGGGTCTGCCAGTGGCCAGTGAGGACCACCATAAGCTCCCAGGCAGTGCCTTTCTGGAGGGATTTTATGGTGGATTGCTTTCTTTTGTTGTGCCCCCGACAACTACAAACTCAGGGGTTTAAGCAGCACTTTCTGCCGGAGGAAGGCTCAGGGATAGAATGCTTGCCTAACTTATGGGAGGCCCTGGGTTCTGCATCTGTGCCACCCAAACAAACAAACAAACAAACAACAAAATCAGCCCCAGAACTAACTGTTTCCCCCCCTGTCTGTGGAGGAGGAGCCTGGTCACTTTCCCTGGCTGAAATCAAGGCATAAGTCCCTGCACTCCTCAGTGGAGTTTCTGGGAACTTGGGGGTTCTGGGTAATCGGCTCCTTAAGGTGGAGGACTGGGTCCGCTGTGCCCTTGCTGGATGAAGACAGAAAACTGTTCTCAGCTTCCAGAAGGAACCTATGGTCCCCAGCTCACAACCTCCGCCACAGTGTCCAGGTCCACAGTCGAGGTCACGTCTGCCCATCTTCCCACTTCACCTTTCTTCCTGGTTCCTGGTCCAGGGACTGTGATTAACCCAGCCTCAGGCAGGCATCAAGGCCCAGGTTTCCCAGGAGGCTCCTCCCTCCATCCAGTTGGAAAGTTCCTTTGTCATAGAGGAGGGCCGCCACAGGTCCTCCAGGCCATGTTATGGTGACATGCTGTCAGAGGACTGGGTCCCTGCTGGCCAGGGTCTTGCATCCTAGTGGAGAGAAGAGAAAGCACATGGCTACCCCTGGTGGGTGGCCCCCTTTGCCGTGGGAGGGGACACACTCACAGCTTCTGCGGATTCAAGTACAGACAGGGTTGAAAGCCGATTTACAGTGAGTGCAAGCAGTGTACAACACAATGTCACTGCCCGGGAAGTTAACCCTAAAGGTCTGGGAGCTGGCCAGACAGCCTCACCTGTATCCTCTGAATTCACTCACCACAGGAATTAGCACTTTACAGTGTATAAGACAGATCTGCTCACACCTGTCTCTGAGTTAGACCTCATCCACAAGGTCATAGTCGTCTGGCCCTTAGCAGCGGAGGTACAGGAGCCCAGGATGAGGACTATCTCACACCAGTCTCCCCACCCCACCCCTCCAGCAGGACCCAGACACTGAGATCCCTAGCTGTTCCTCAAGCTTGTTTTGGCTATTTCCAGGTCCTGGAAGGCAATCCACCCCACCTCCCAGTTCCTTTCAAGGCAGACTGTTCTCATGCTTCTGCCTGCGGCATCCCTGAGAGTGGTCAAGCCCAGGGTCTCAGAAGAACCTGGGGTTTTTGCGTTCTTGGCCCCACAGACAGGCAGCCTGGAGCCAGGGGAAATCAGTGCTTGCAGACACTGGAAACAAGGACAATTAGGGAGAAGCTCTCTGCTCCCCCCATTAATTCCAGGCAAGTGCACTTCATCTCTCTCTCGGGCCCTGCAGGCTCCTCTCCGCACTCAGCCTAGCACAGTGAGCCATGGCCTGAGAGCTGGAGGAAGGGTCTGAGTCGGGAAGGAGACAGGGCTGCCCTGAGTGAGTTCACATTGTACTCCTGGTGTGTGACCCTAAACAAGCTCCTTGCTGAGCCAGGCTCAGGGACATCGGATTGTCTGGATGGGCTGTGGGACACCCCTCTGGTTCAGTCTTCTGTGTCCCCTGTTGCTCTCAGAGCAAAGAGTCCATGTGACTGTGTCTGGGGCCAATAGCAAAAGTGGGAGTGGGGGTGACTAACCGTGATGGGAGCTGGGAGTTTCCTGCAGCAGGTGGGTTTGGATTCTGTAAGCCTAAATGGAAAGCCAGGGCAGGAGGAGTGGGTAGAAGGGCTAGCCTGGGTAAAAGAGAAGAGGAATAGAAGGTAGCAGAACCAAGGGAGGGGAAGGAGGGCGCTGTGCCAGCCCACAGCAGAGGGACAAAGCTAAGGAGAACTTGGCCAGACTCAAGGCTATGCCAGAAGCTTCTGGAATCCCTGGGACACTTTCTGTGCTGGGGCCTCAACCTGGGCCTTGCCTCAGAAAGGCTGGTCATGCAAAAATCAACCACCTCCACCTGTCCTGTGTGCTCCTCACTGTGGTGGGAAAGCCAGACTGCTCTAGGTAACCAGGGAGGGCTTCCTGGAGGCAATGATGGATGGAGCCCGCACAGCAGCCAGGCCTGGAATGGGAACAGTCTTTGCAGAGACACAGAGCTAACCCATGGGAAAGGTGGAGGCAGAGAAAGTGGCAAAAGAGGTGGCTGTCACCTGTGTTGACCAGTGCACCTGTCACCTTACCTGCTTCCTTAGCGACCCCCACCCCCACCCCCACTCCCCCGGCAGTTCCTCTGTTCCTACCACGATACAGGCAGGGCAGTACGGAGATCCAGAGAGGCTAGATTAGATGGCCACTGGCGGGTGGCAGGATTGGCATCTAGCAGGGGAAACCTGGGTACAATGTGTACTGAGCTGGGTGTCTGGCAGAGGAAAGACAGCATGAGGTCCCAACCATCCCACCCTGCTCCCCGGGGTGGAGGGGAGCTGGCTGACTGAATTCCTATGCAGGGAACAGCTCCAAAAGGCACACACACCCCCAGAGTCTTGTGGGTGTGACCGTAGCCATGGGGTCTGCTACTAGGGGCCTGGCTTACTTAGCTGCCCCTAGGCACAACCCACACCTCATCCCTCCAGGTGGGTGGAGGGTGAGGGCCTCCTGAGAGCTGACTGAGACTGCAGCTCATGTGGAAGCCCTGGCAATGAGGCGATGATGTCCTGAGCTTTGCTTTAAAATCCTTAATGGATTTTTTCCACTCCATAAAGCCGCCCTGCGGTCTAGCAACGCTAATTGAGATCTGGGATCAAGACGAATGCTCTGAGGGCCAGCCAAGCTGAGTGTTGGTCCCCAGGCCCAGCTCCCCCCCCCCAACCTTCCTGTACTTTAACTGAGTCTAGAGGAGCCAGGCAGCAGGTTGGATTACTATCTATTTAAATCTCACAAGCACAGGATGGTGGTCCCAGCCAGTGTCCCTGCACACCAGCAATCTGTCTCAGCTTTGCAAACGAGGTGTGTACTCTGTCCTCACAGGAAGCCCTAAACTGGGAGTCACCCCATGTGTCATACCATCCCGTGTGTATGCGGAAAAACAGAGGCACCTCCGGCCCAGGAGCCTCTCACACACCCACCCTGTGTGTGCACACCCTGAACAATAGGGTGCTCACTACCAATCTTCACTATCCTGGTGATCCGGGTGGGTGATGGGGAGGGCATTGCACCTGACCGGGCCTCTCCCCATCTCTGCCTCTGTCTCATCCTCTTTCTCCACACCTGATACCAGAGGTCATGATGGTGTGGGCCACACATTCCTCACAGCTCCGGTCACACTGTGGGCTCATTCTTCCCCCCAAGTCCTTCTCCTCGTGTCCACAGAGGGTAAGGATAAGGGGCACATGGGGACACCCAGTAAGATGTTTCCTTGCTGCAGAGTCGCAAGCCTTCCTGGCCCTGGCACCTCTGTCTACTCCTTTGCACCCTTCTCAGCACAAGCCCTACAGTAACAGCACCAATGAGAACAGCGGATACACTTCAGGATCTGCAGGCACCGGGGCTGTTCTGGGCAGTTCACGCATGGCTCTGCTTTCCTCTGCTTGGGGAACAGGTGCTCAGGTGGTCTTTATTAGGGGTCTCCCGGCTATGGCTGAGCTCAGTTGCACAGCAAGGGGCCCATTCTTGCCTTGATCACCTGCTCCGAGGCTGCTGCTTCTTCTTCTCCTCCTTCTCCTTCTCCTTCTCCTCCTTCTCCTTCTCCTTCTCCTTCTCCTTCTCCTTCTCCTTCTCCTTCTCCTTCTTCTTCTTCTTCTTCTTCTTCTTCCTCTTCCTCCTCTTCCTCCTCCTCCTCCTCCTCCTCCTCCTCCTCCTCCTCCTCCTCCGCTACCTCTTATAGCTTATCTCCCTCCCAGACCTAGGAGGCATAGACAGAAGCCACCTGAGCTATGCGCCACCCAGTTGCGGAGGCTGCGGGAGCCCACAACCTGCTGACAGGAGAAAAATAGTGAAGATGGCCCAGACACACTGTGCCCGCCTCTCAAAAGGGTTTGGTCTCTGAGGGAGGATGCAGGCCTATCAGTGTGGCTGTTCCCTGATCTCTCCTGGAGTTCCTCTCTGGCCCAGGCCTAGACTATCTGCATTAGATCTGTGAGAATCCCAACCTTGGGTGACTTGGGGTGAGTGATTTGTCACTCTCTGAGCTCAGTTTACTCACCAATGAAACGGGATAATAAGAGGTCCCACAGACTGCTCATGCGTGAGTTTACGATTGTGTTCTCTCTGTGGCATCAGGCAAATAGCAGATGTCCTTGTCACCCTCCCGGTGACACCTGCCCTTACCGGCAGCTGTCTCTGTGCCCCTGCTGTCCGCTTTGCCTGGTCCCTAAGCTTAAAGCTATGTGTGCAAGGCTCACTAGGAAGTCTCGGATCCGGCGCTGGGACATCCAACTCTGTGCTGTTTTGAATATGACAGGACACTTTTGTCTCTCTGCAAGCTTTAGGGGCCGTTTATCAATTTCTAAATGCATGCCCCAAAGCCTGCTGGGTGTGGGAGGGTGTGGCATGTACAGGTCACCATGGGTGGGACGAGGCTCTTCACAAGACCCAGTCTTATCATGGGCGTCTCTCTCTGTTGCTATAAAGCCTTACTTCCTTCTCTCGGTAATTTTCTGATGCTTCCGGACAGATCACACATGGCTTTTTTTTTTTTTTAGATGCATTCTTGGATGTTCTGTGTTTCTGATGCTATTGTAAGAGATTTAAATTTTAAAATTTTGCCTACTAGTGAGGGGAAAGGGGGAGGGGCAACCCTCATCTGGGGATTTACCAGATGAGGAGAAGGGGATGCATAGTGAAAGTATGTCCTCTATCTCTTTGGGATGCTAGGTTTATACCACCAAGTGTCCCTCCCCAGCTCAGCAGGGCTCCTAGCCTCCTCTTTGAGCACCCTACACACCCCTGGCCATTCCACGTGTCCATTGCGTGTGTCCTTGTCTGTCTCCTTGGCAGCTGGTGGGAGCTTGGCTTAATCCCCCCACCTCCACCCCTCCCCACCCTACTCCGAACAGTGAGCCAGCCCCAGTCACCACAAGGGGATCAACTAGTTAAAGATATGAGGATTTGATGAACAGTGAGCTGTGGTGAGACACGGGGCTCCGGAAAACCACCGCTCTGCGCCCTGCCCAGGCTTGAGTGGCATGGTGAAGCTGGATGGTCCCCAGGTCCCATACCATCTGTCCCCTCCCTAGGCAGCTGGCATGCCTGGACCCAGCTCTAAGTGGGCCACTGAGTCCCAAGCCTATTGCTCTGCCATTCCCTTGACTTTGGTCTGTCCCCAGCCTCCAAGCACTCTGGTCCAAGCCTCCTCCCACTCTTAGGTTGGAGGGACAGGGTGGGGGATGGGGTGGGGGGAGCCTGTGCTCACAGCAGCCTGGGAAAGCTGAAAGGCAGCAGCCATTGCTAGCGGTGACATGGGAGGGAAGGGGCCTGGGGCCTCCTGTGGAGTGGGTCCCAGCACAGAGAGTGTGGAAGGACGTGGGCGTGGGGGGGGGGGGGGGGGGGGGGGGGGGGGCAGGGGGTGGGGAAGGGCGGGGGGGGGGGGGGGGGGCAGAGGAGGTACAGGGGGCACAGGGCTGGGGAAGAGGCAATGCAAACCACCCACTGAAGACTCCTTCACTAGGACCCGCTCACGGGTGTCATATGGAGACTTTCTGAGGGCCTGTGATGGGTTTGGGTTCTGAGGTGGGACCAGAAGAAGGACTATGTAGGGCGATGTGAACTGAGGCATAAGGGTTGGACCCAGGACGGTTGATTCTTCTAAAGTTCCAGAATATTCTTGGCCCACAGTTAAGCTCCTAACCACTTCGTATAATCTCTAGGCCATGATTGTGGACTCCTGTTCATTCCTCAGAGCTTAAAAGCTGCCATCGTATCCTTACCACATCCCCATCCCATCCCCATCCCATCCCCATCCCATCCCCATCCCAT
>CABHPP010082702.1:11496-40767 GCA_902168425.1 Peromyscus attwateri
ATCCCCATCCCATCCCCATCCCATCCCCATCCCATCCCCATCCCATCTCCATCTCATCCCCATCCCATCCCCATCCCATCTCCATCTCATCCCCATCTCCATCTCATCCCCATCCCATCCCCATCCCATCCCATCCCATCCCCATCCCATCCTCATCTCATCCCCATCACATCCCCGTCCCATACCTCATCCCCAGCACTGATCATGCTCAGGTCTTCTGTTCCTGGAGGGCAGGGAAGGAGGAGGCAGGTTGTAGGCAACAGGGGAAGGGCATGGCCATCAACAGAGATGGGGTCCATCCAGCAACACTCTGGGTGGGTCCCCTCAGTCCCTCTCCTCTGATGGTGGCAATGGTACACTTTCTGGGGGCTGCATGGTATCCCAAATAGGTCACATGCAGGCCTCTGTATCTATCATGAGTGGACAGAGCCTGGGGAAAGGTAGCATCAGAGGCTGTTCACAGACAAAAACAATTCTTTTATCTTAAAAAAAGTTTTATCTGTATCTCTCTCTTTTAAAAAAAAAGAGTTTATTTTATTTTATGCATGTAAGTGTCTGCCTGCACGCATGTCTGTGTACCATGTATACTCTTGTTGCCTGCAGAGGCCATAAGAGGGGGTCAGATCCCCTGTGAGCCATCATGTGGGTGCTGGAAATTGAACCCAGGTCCTCTGCAAGAGCAGCAAGTGCTCTTAATTGCTGATATATCTCTTCAGCCCTATCACACTTAGAAAGCGTCATCTGGCAGCCCTAACTCCCAGCCAGGAAAGGGACAGGAACCACTTGGTGGCTCCTGGTGACCTAGGACTTAGGCAGATCTGGCTATCGGACCCCCGGATGCCTTGCGAGCACTCTGCACTGATGGTCTTGTCTCCTCCAGGAGCTCCCAGGTGCCTCTTTCTGTGCCTCCAGGCAAAGCTCTGGTGAGCCTCTGATTGGCTAAGACAGTCACATGGTCACCATCTCCTGATGGGACATTTCTAATTAAAAAAAAATAAAAATAAAAGGCATTTGATAGTGGGTTCCCCAAGATGGGTGAGAGCTCAGGTGCCTTGTGCCCTCGAGTCATCTGGCAGAGGTCTCTTGTCACAGTAGTGCAGGCATCCCTGGGGGTTGGAGTCTATAGCCATTGTCTAGAGCTGCGGGCCCAGGTGACCTCATACCTGAGGCTGGAAATGACAGACTTGCATCTTTTCATGGTGTTGGACACAGAAACGAGATCACGGTGTCAGCAGAACTGGCCCCCTTCAAAGGCCCCGGGGAGAAGCCTTCTAGACATCCTGTCCCTTCTAGACCGTGGTGGATGCGGTGCCCCTGTGTTGCTCCGGTCTCTGCCCACTTTACACCTGTCTCTCCATTGGCTGTATGTCTCTTCCGTGGACATAGGGCTCCCCAAGTCCAGCACAACCTCATTTTGATGACCCACAGAGGCCAAGAGCCTGTTTCCAAGTTCTCACTTGGCTTTAACTGCCAACGTAGCACAACCTAGAATCAATCCCTTGAGAAGGGAGTCATAGTTGATTGTCCAGATCAGATGGGCCTGTGGGAGTGTCTGGGGGGGGGGATTGTCTCAATGGCTAAATGGTGCAGGAGGGCACAGCCCACTGTGGGTGGCAACATTCCCTAGGCAGGCTATTCTGAACCGTATAGGCTAGCTGAGCATCAGCCAGCCAGCAGCTCTTCTGTGTTCCTGCCACACTTCTTTGTGAAGTGAGTCCATTGGTTGGAGGTAGTGCTGTGCAGATAGCAATCAGGACTGACTGGCCTTGAGCTCCAGTTTTGACTTCCCTCAATGATGAACTGTGACTTGAAAGTGAAGGCCACACAGTTTCCTCCCCTATGTAGTTTTGGCCATAGTGTTTGTCACAGCAACAGAAAGGAAGTGAGAGCACCAGGCACACTCACACTCCGAGCTCCCAGGTGGTCTTAGGACACTGGTCACCTCATACCAGAGCCTTGTGGGTATTCACAAGTGAGGCAAAGGAAGTGTGCTGTCCCATGTAACTGCCAAGGAGCCATCACACCTTCCACACAGGGTCCTGCCCTGGTCCCCCAGCTCCATCCAGTTCCTCTGGAACCAGAGCCAGGTCACTTTCCCCAAGGCTACCTTGTGGGATCCTGTACTTAGAGTTGTCCTTGCCAGGAGCAGCTGCAGCCAGTTGCCGCTCTCAACCAGGAAACTGGTTCCGGATGTTCGAGCGTCAACACTTCATTAATGCTGCCCATGGCATCTGGTTTGGATGTTACTGGAGAGAGGCCCCCAAGTGCTTCCAGAGACCGGAGTGACGGCTAAGTGAGAGCCCAGAGGCCTGGTGACATCCTCCACAAGCAACCTTCAAAACCAAACTTCCCAATGGAATTCACAAAGTCCACCAGTCTTGTTGGGGCCATCCTGGGTCTTTCTCTGCCTCAGTTACACCCCAAGATCCTACCTCAGGGCCTTTGCACAGGCTTCCCCCAAAACAGTCTTTCCACCAACCAGCTAATCCCGGACCAGTCCCTGGGTCTCAGCTCTAAGGCTCTTGGCTTGGGCTGGTGTAGGTCACTATGAGCCGCTCTCCAGATGCTGCCCTTCAGTTTGTAGTTGTGTTGTTACTGGTGGTGACCATGTACCTTAGGTAAGAGTTAGTGCATGTGTGTGAACATATATGTGTGTCCATGTGTCTCTATGTGCATGCATGTCAATGTATGTGCATGTGTGTCAGTGTGTGAACATATGTAGCACATATATACAGGTGTGTTTGTGTGCACACACAGACATGTGTATGCATGAATGAGTATGTGTGTGTGAGCATATGTGAGTGTGTGTGTGTGTGTGTGTGTGTGTGTGTGTGGTGTGTATGTGTGTGTGTGTGTGTGTGTGTTGAATAGCCATCCCCTCCTCTGTGCACGGAACCTAAGGATAGATCAGAGCTGAAGCCCAGATTTGGCTTTTTCAAACTGTCATTTATGCCATGAAAAGATGTATTTGCTTCAGAAAGCTTTTGAAGACCAGAGCCTCTTTTCAATGTCCCTGGCTTCGATGGAAAGGCCTGTCATAAAGGCACAGTTTCAGGAAGTGTGGGACACTCGGATGGTGGGGAAGAAAGAGTCACTGTGTGCTGGGATGGCTCTGCCGACCACAGCTGAGCATGGTTAATGCGGGCCTTTGGTCTCCTGGGACAAGGGCTGGCTCTTCTGTGGCCGTAGCCTTCACTCTGGAATGCCCCAGCCCCTAGTCTCAGTTGATTTCCTGGGAATCCGGGGTCCTGCCCCTCCCGCTCCCCACACCTGACTGACCCAGCCCGGCTGTGCACCAGGCTGTGGCAGTGGCTGGCTGCCTTGGGCAGGAGGACCCAATCCCAGCTCACAGAGGATCACCAGCTCCGCCTCTGCTATATCTTCTCATGCTGGGGGACCCAATCCTCAGAGGGCTCTGACTCACAACCTAGTCACCTTCTCTCAGCAGCTTAAGGGTGTGAAGGCCTCCATAGGTGGACTTGGGTACCCCGGACACTGGCACTGGAGAGCTGAAAGCCATCAGGCCAGATGTCTGCCTGTCCTCTCCTGGCCCCAGGGACCATCTCTTCCTGGAGCCCTCACATGGGCACAGAGAGACAGCAAGAACTGACTGGGGCTGCATCTCCTCTCTCCTTTTTCTTTGGTGACCTTCTCTACTGGCCCCTGGTGGCCAATGTCCCCCTTATCCTCAGCTTTCCAGGATCTGCTGGCTTTTCTCAAATCCACACTGGTTGAAGACCTGACCAAGTCCCTTTGTCTAGTGGCTTCTAGCACAGCATAGACTCCGGCCACCACGGCATGTGTGTCTAGCTCTCTGAGTAGCTTGTTGTCCGCACCCTCCTACGTGGCTCCCAGAACTTGCTTCAGATGTGGACAGACACAGCCAAGCCCTTCCTCTGGCCTCACCATGGTTTAGCTGGACAAGTGGCCGAGCCCAGCCTCTATCACAGCCCATGGCCCCTGCTGACGATTCCAGGTAGCCACTGGCTGTGGCTTCTGCCTGAGTCATAGCAGTCAGAGAACCCGGAAGGGCCAGCCATACAGGGTGGCTCATCTCTGGATGAGCTGCCGACTCAAAACTCCTCTCCTCCCTTGCTCGCCTAGCCACACCATGTCCTTCCCATGGTGCTGAGAGGTAACCACGTTGTCACAAGGGCTCAAGGAAAAGAAACCTTCCTGGACAGGACAGGATAGGGATGAAGGCGTTCATAGACAACTGAAGGCTTCAGCCAGTGTGTGAGCAAGCCAAAACTCCTTGGGAAAGGAGCTTGGCCCCCAGGGCCCGACTAGGGGTGGGTGTCCTGAGAGTGTTCCTGCTATAGCCCCTCTGCTTTGGCTTCCTAGGCTCATCTTAGAGGCCTTCTTCCCACACACAAAGCTCCTGTCTTCTCTGAGCTAAATGAGTCCCCAGTGGCACGAGATGGGGTACAGGTGATCCTATCATACTGGTTGCACCTTATGTGTATCAAGAGGAGGAGGAGGAGGAGGAGAAGGAGGAGGAGGAGGAGGAGGAGGAGGAGGAGGGTGGTAATGATGGACAGGAGGCAGACCTGAGGTCTTGACCTTTTCATCTGTGAAATGGGAGGTTCTGCGGCAGGGCTGTGGCCTCTTCCTGTACTCTCTCCCATCTCTGGGTCAGCTCAGAGCCAGCTGGTTCCAGCCCTAACTCCAGCCACATCAGACGGGATTCCCGGAATGCCCTGGGAAGGCTCTGGACACTGTCCAGGTCACACCATCCGCTGATGGAAACTCTCATTCACAGGGAACCCTTTTTTCACCTGCCAGCATCCCAGATCCAGTGGGAGAGGCTCTTTCCTTCTGGAGTGCTGGAAACCATCAAGACCAGGGCTGTCCTGGGCAGAGGGACAGGGTATGGTCACCATGACCTCATAGCTTGGAAGTGAGCCTGTCTGGCCCTCAAGAGCGCTAGGGCTTGCTAATGCGCAGAAGGTCCCATTGGAGGCTCCTTGAGCCAACTCTGGGACTGCAGAGGGACCGAAGGAGCCAAAAGCCACCATACTTGGAAGACTGAGGCTGTTTTTGTCACTCATACACTGTATTCCCAGCTTCCAAGTCACAGGTGGATTTGCATGGCCACTATCCTCTGCTTCAAAGTCTGCCATTCACGCGACTGGAAATTCATTTCTGCTTATCATCAGTTCCTGTCTGATTTCTCCCACAGCACCCTGAGGAAGCTCTGGTGGGGACAGACAGAGGCCCAGTTGGTAGGGAAGGTTAAGGGAATTGCACAGACCTCGTAGCCATTCAGCATCAGAACCATATCTCTGTCCCTCAGCAGCCAGGTGCTGGGAGTCAGGAAACACCAGGCTTATACACTGAAGTTCTGGCTATGTGTTGGGTCACCTTGGGTGGGTCACTCGCACCTCTGGACCCCATCTATGAATCTGTAAAATGGGCCTGGCCACAGGGGGCACTGGATATGAGTTAGCATGTATTAGGGTGCTGCCCAGTGTTTTCTGCCCAGTTGCTTTCTGCCATAGAGCCTTGGGGAGGGGGAGCAGTTGGGGGGACGTGGGGGAGGTGGAGAGTCACTGCTCTTGCCTTCACAATGCCCAGGACACTGGCAGACAAAGCCACGATCAGTCGAGAAGTCAGTGTGAGTCTGGATGGGGGGTGGTCTCATGGAGACATTGTGCTGAACACTCTTGTGCTGTCTTTTGTGGTGGTGTTTGGAAAAAGAAAGCCCTCTAAATCCTACCACCCTCTCCTGGCCAGGATGCCGCTCACCCTGCTTCGCTGGTGCCTGGATTAAATCTGTTTCCTTGGGTTAATGAATTAACCCCAGCACTGAGGCTAACTGCTGCATGCTCTGGGGTGTGCTCTTCAGCCTGGAGAGTAAAGCCTGGAAAAATTTATCCACTGTCCTCAAGTGATAAGAAAATACATAAAATAAAAGGCAGGTTGGAGACCAGCAGTCACTTGAGAGGCCATGCAATAAGTATCTGGTCCCCAGCCCCTCATGCCCAAGTGTAATTTGTAGATCCACCAGGTTTGAGCTGGTGCAAACTGTATCAATGCACCCCATTTTCTCAGTGAGCAGGACGATGTCACCATGACCAACTGTATGCCTCAAGCCAGTTCTTGTTTTTACATTGCTGGGAATGGACTTCAGAGCCTCAAACACATTGGGCAGGCTTCTGGTGCTCAGTGGCATCCCAGCCTGGAATCTCAAGGTGTGAGGAGAGCTGACTGATGTCAGTGAGACTCCATGGTGATCACCAGAGGCTCTGACCTTCAGGCCATTCTCTTCCTCTCACTACTAAGGTACCCAATCCCCTCATCACTGTGGTACTCAGTTATCTGCCGCCTCCACAAACACCTGAGTTTGCATGCATGAGTTAGATAACAGATTTCACCGCCTTATTCTTCAGGCCCCAAGTCCAAGATCAAGGCATGGCCTCTTGGACTCTCCTCTACTGTAGAGACCCCTCCTTGTCCTTGTCCTCATAAGGTTGTCTGTGTTGGTCGATGTCCTGACCCCTTCCTGTTAGGACCCTGTCTACACTAGCTACCTCTTTCTGACTCCGTTCCTTCTCTAAGTCTCCAACATTGTGGCATCCTCAGGAGCTGGGGCTGAATTTCATTGAGAAGGGAGCATGGTGTGGCCCCAGCCACAGGATTGATCAGGATTCTAGAGCTTACAAATCACCTATTCCTTGGGTCCCAACAATATCACCCAGTAAGACCCATAACTACACCATTCATGAGACTTGCCATCCCACCGAACCCAAAGCCTGCTGTCTCCCTACCAAGCTTCCTAAGCCGCCTGCAGTGGCTCTGAGAGGGATGCACTGGTTGCAGGTAGGAGAGGGAATCCAGTACACTTCTCTCAGGCTGCTGCCTGGAAGCTGTCGGCTGAATCTGTGGGTGACACAGTGCTAGTTTCCAGTCTTGAGGAGTATACGTGGTCCTCGATGTAGCAGGTTGGCTAGTCACACTGGACACCAAGAATGACGGAGACTCAGAGTCAGATTCTAGTCTGGCCCCATATTGGCTCCACCCAAAGCCCTCACTGAGTCACTGAGAAGGTGGTGCCTTGCCCAGGGAAATCTGGCCCCCATATGTTCTCTCTGCCCCTTCCTCACCAGCCGGATGGAGCCACTTGACACACTACCAGAAATATGCATCAGGGACACGTCTTGGCTGGAAGGACATGGTATGCTGGCCTCAGCCGTGAATTCCTCCACTTTGGTCCCCCAGGCCCCGCCAGCTGTCACCAGCCCAAGCCACTGCAGGGCACGAAGCTGCGGGTCGTGAAGAATGTGTGCCTGCCTCCCGCTGAGATTTTTCTCTCCAGATTGAATTGCATGTGGTGGACCTACCCTGTGAAGAGTCAATTTGCAAAACCCTGAGCTACTGGGCAGAGGAGGACCAGTAGGGGTCATATGACAGAGTCCCTCTTGTGTGTACAAGGTGCTCCTAGCCACTCACTTAAGCTGTCAAAATCCTGTATCAGAGGGTCAACTCAATGGTCCAGGCTCTGTCCCAGGAAGGGACACAGTGGAGTTTTGCCTGTAACATTTGGAGGGTAACCAGAGTATGTTCCGGTGGATGCCATTTCTCACACCTCCCCCTAGTTTGCAGGTCCCAGCTCCTTCCTGCTTTCTTGGAGCTGTTCTCTCTCAGCCCACATCAGCCCCTGCTGGGGACAGGAAAGCCCCTGTTGGGCCCCAAAGCTCAGTGTTCTCTGAACTCTTCTCCTTCAGGGGAAGCCTGGTCAGCCACCTTCCTGTACTTGCTCCATAGAACAGTGATGGGCTAGTGAGCATGGTCCTGTCGAGGATGGGGATGGGGGAACAGGGACTAGGAGGGAATGGCTTTCTAACAAGAGCGTGTCAAAGGATGTTACCATAAGCTTGCCTGTCCCTTGGCACAAACTCCTATGCAGTCCCACAGAAGAGGGACTTAGCGTATCAGCCAGGTTTGCCGGCATGAGCCCACTAGGTAAGCTAATTCTTCATTATCATGAAGTCACTACCTGGGCCAGGCTAAGGTCATGTAAACCTCACGACAGTCCCCAGGGAGCAGGTGCTCTGGTTACCTGTCTGCAGGTCATGGAATTGGAGCTGGACTTACTAATGTTGTATTCCCCTGCCTGGACATGGGCAAGCTGGATGGGTCTCTATAGTCACAGGGACTGACTGTTGGCCTTACTAGAGACCCTGGGGTAGCAGGTGGTGGCCCTGGCCCATCCCCCAGACAGATCTCTTGTGCTGGCTTCTCCCTATGAGACTGGGCATGTCGTTATCTGACCAAATTCTGTGTTCTGCTAACAGGAACTGGGAGACAACTGCCTGGGGGTGGTCTGGCCCACCACCCACCTGAGACGTGCTCTCAGCGATGGGCGAGGACCACTCCCATGGTGCCATGGGAAACTGAGTGATTGTCCATACCAGCCCTGAGTCCACTGCCTTCCCCTTGCCAGCTCACCTTAGGCTATCACCCCAACCCTCCACTCCTCCCACAACCATGGCTGGAAACCTCAGCTCTGTCAGGACCCACAGGGGCCCCAAGTTCTGGGTCCCCACACTGTCAGGTTCTCAGTATGGCCTTAATCATCTTCCTCCTGATCTTGGACACCCATCCTCTACCTTCACCGTGTCTAGGGTGCTGCTGAGCTTTGCCAAGTGTGTGGATGCCTTGGCTGGTCACGCTCTGCCAGATCTCTGGTTAAGCATCCCCCTGAACCTGACCCCAAGCTCCAGCAGCTGCCCTGAGCTCCCTAGGAGGCTGCTCCTGGCCACTTAGAGCCCTGCTATTCAGTTGAGCTCTGGGGCCCCCCATTTTCAGTCAGCTTCCTTGTTTTCCACCCTTGCGGGCCAAGCCCTCAGGCCCTCAGCCGGATTCCTTGATGGACAGTTTCACAACAGCTCATCACCTCCCCTCCTCATCAATCCTGGATCTACTTGCTAAGTCCCCAAGGCTGACCTGGAACTCCCAACCCTCCTTACGCCACTTTAACCGGCACCTGGTGTAATTTCTCTTCCATGGACATACCCTGAGCTCCCAGCAGCATTCCACTGAAAGTCCCTGAAACTAGTCCATGACTAATTTAGCTGGGACCTGACATTCAGAAGGGTGGCTTTACTACCTAGAACTCTTAGTCTTTTTTCTGTTACTATAGTAAAATACCCAAGGCAGGTTGTTTTATAAAGTAAAAAAAAAAAAAAAAAAAAGGTTTATTTAAGTTACTGTTTTGGAGGCTGAAAGTCCAAACAGCATCAGGCTGGCTCCAGCAAAGGTTGTGAGGCAGAAGGTGGGAGCTTGTACAGGAGAGGAAGGAAGAGGAAACCAGTGTGCCTGGGGGCGGGCTTGAATGAGTCCAGAGATCCTGTAAAAGTGGGCGGGCTTCCACTAGGCCCCACCTCTTAAAGGTCCAGTTGACTCTTACACACCCACACTAGAGACTGACCTCTTGACACCTGAGCCTCATGGGGCACACGCTCAAGCCACACCCAGGCCACAACCCTCCGGAGTGCGCTCAGCCCCTGCTCCTTCATTGTCTTCTGTAAAATCGTGGTGGAGTGGAGGAACCACACACAGAGCCCAGAGCCCAGAGCCTGGCCAGGAACGAGCCTTGGCAAGCTTGTTTCTTTTTCTTTCTCCGGCTCCTGTTTACACGAAGCCTTAAGCCTGCCAGCAAAGAGAGACTGCGTGTCGCGGAGGCTTTCTGTCTTCAATGGGAAAAAGCAAAATCCCAGGTGGCATCTCTCAGAGCTGGCCACATCTGCCAGCTTCCCCATTTAGCCCTCCCTTTCAGCCAACAAAAGGACGGGTGGGTGGCCAGGCTTGCTCACCAGAGCAGGGGGGCGAGGGGGTAGGTGCGGGCTGTTGGCGGCAGCGGCACTGGGCATAGGTCTCCCTCCAGATGGGCTCTGTCTTTTGTTAGGGAATGTTCAGCAGCTGGTCAGGAGGTCTTTTCTTATCCTCAGGCACGCAGCTCTGGGCTCTAACTGTGAAGTCAGTACAGCCAGGCCTTATCTTGCCTGAGTGTCTCACAGGTGACATGTGTCCTTACATCGTCGGTTGGCTTTAAGAGCAGGGCCTGGGGATACTGAGGCTCAACAAATGTGTGGTCTCTGAGCCTTTCCTGCGGGGGCGGGGGGGGGGGAGGATGGATGACTTGGGAATTCCTGTTTCTTGTCTGGTGTGAAACATCCAAGACCACCTGTTCTGTGGCACTTTCTTGAACAGCCTAGCCTCTCTTAGGCTGGGTTAGGGTCCCCCTGGGCCTTCAAGGCCCCTGAGGTCATATCCTCAGAGCCCTGATCATCTGCACTACCTTTGGGCATGACTCCTTCCTTGAAGCTGGTGTCAGTGAGCTGACGGAGGGGCAGTAAAGACACGGATTCCGATGTGCATGTCCACCATGTCCTACATGGCTTTAGACTTGACCTGACTGGGGGGGAATGAAAGGAAGAAAGGACAGATAGACAGACAGAAGTACAGGAAGGCTGAGGTCAAATGGGTTGCATGCACTCTGATGGAGCAGCATCGACAGAACAACCCATTTATTTGCACACACATTTATTGTGTACAGTGCTACGGTGTGCAGAGGTGGGGTTGGGTGGGGTAGGGGGGAGGAGGGTGGGGGCTTCTGTAGGAGGCCTCTGTAGGTGGGAGGTCTCGGGTTGCATTCATCTAGGCCCTAGATTCCTCCTAGATTCTGGGAGGAGAAAGCTGTGTTTGCTAGTTTGTGCACGTACTGTCAACATTTGCACTCGGATCGCAGAAGGCTCTGCCGTCCCTCTGAGCCTGGCCCGGGGGGATGCTTTGCCATTCCCATGGGTCTGGTGCATTTGGTTGCTGACATGGCTGTCAACAGAACACATTTACTCAAGATTTCCTCTGTTCTTTACACATCCACTCGAGGCTGCCTGGGCTCCCCACACATGTCAGGAGTGCACAGAGAGCCGCCCAGACGGAGCAGGGCAGAAGGTTGAGGATGAGGTACGGGCCGGTTCAGTGTGGTGACCCCATTAACTCCATAAGGCCGTCTTCACAGGTGCCACCGACAGAGGCGTGTACAATATGGCATCCATAACCAATGACCAAAGTGTGGCCAGGTGAGGTTCCTCCCAAAACATGGAGAAAGCAGCCATCTAGGCTGCCTTCAGCCTCGGCCCTGGCCTTCCTGGTCCTATGGTCACACCACCGTCTTCACAGGCATGCACGGTTTTCCTAGCATGCCCGTTCCAGTTCCTGTTCCCTGCGTCGGAGGAATAGCTGGTACCCTCCTCTCAGTCAGTTACAGGGCAGACTCTTCCTTCTACACAGAGTCACATTGTGAGCCCCAAGGACTGGACTTTGCGTGTGAATCTGGAGACAGTTCGGCTCCAGGCAGCAGCACCCAAGCATTGCAGGAAACCAGCTGCCGACCTGGGAAGCTGGTTAGCGTTGTGGCATATCCACCAGAGACTACTCAGACATGGGTTTAATCCAATAGGAAGTCTTTATTAGCCAGCTGGCAACTACACCAGGTGTTCTACCCAGTGGAGCCCTGAGCCTTTCTCAGGGTGAGCGTCTGAGCACAAAACCATATCCTAGGTTGATATACTTCAGCTAACAAGAACAGTTAGCCAGAAGCAGAACTACCAAAGCCAAAAAGCAAGGTTAGTACACTTAGAGACTTTCCCAGAACTATGGACTCGGATGGATTATGTCTTTGTTTTCATTATGACAAGAGGTGCTGTCCACATGTTGAGTTTTATAGTCTAGATGATACTTCCATCATGGAGTCAGTTGTGCTAAGGTCTGAGGCCTGTTACAATTAGGTCAATTACCAGATGTAACTGGCTATAGCCAAGGTGGAGAGGTGGACCACGGAACATCGAGACCACTGGGCACATGTGGAAACCTGAGTTTGCTGGGCAAGTACTGTCTCAGGATCTTTTCGCAAGGCAAATGGCTTCACCTACACCCCATTCCCTCAGACCAGAAACTGGGGGATCACTCCTCTTTCGCAAGTCCTTCTGCCTCCTCTCCCACATAGTCTACAGAAATCTCGAATCCAGTTGCTCACTCTTTGTAAGTGTGGAAGTCGGGGTGGGGTGGGGTGGGGGTGGGGGTGGGGGTGGCCATGAAGTGTTGGATGTAGGTATTGTCAGAGACACTTCCTTGAGAAGAGAGGGAGGGCAGTTAATACAAAGGTCCCGAGGCAGGAGACTGCTTAGCTGAAGGCCCACAGAACTGAATACAAGAGACTTAGGGTGGTTGTCACTCTAGGTCCCAGCCCAGCCCAGATCTTGGTTTCTCCGGAGCCCAATCCCTTCTACTTCCCCGTCTCTGGTGCCAGGAGCCGCACCTCCTTGTCCAAATCCCAATCCCAATCCCAGATCACATTCCAGCCCTATATGCTGCTCTCTGTGAGCAGTGAGCCTGGTCTACACCAGCAAGAACCAAGTCTCACGAGCTTCATTATTGAGATTGCTTTATGTAATGATATCATGTAACCCGTGGGCAGAGAGCTGAAGAAAGCCCTAGAAATAATTAAACAAAGCCCACAGCTGCGTGGGAATCAGTCCCCCCCCCTAGAAAAACCACAAAGGAATTTGCAGACTTCCCTGAATCCTCTGGCCTCACCTTAATTGCCACCGAGCATCCCTTTCCTCGTCATGTGTTACTCTGTGTTAGATGCATGGGTGCTGATAAATGAAAAGAGAAAACTTCAGTGCCCAAGTAAGAGCCTCCTGCCCGGGCTCCCCCCAGCCCCCGCCCGGTTTCCAGAGCCCCAGGCAATTGCTGCCCTCAAAGTGGTACCCGAGGGTGCATCTATTCATCTGGCAGCTTGTCCCTAAGGCCCATGGGAGGCACACATAGACCCACCAGTGCCTAGTCGCTCTGGAGAGCAAACCTAAATCAAAGAGATGAGTTTGTAACAAGGATAAAAAGCAAGCTGCCGAGGGGCTGGGAAGCCATCAGGCTAAACAAGAGATAACAACAGAAAAGGAACAAATGGGAGGCCATCCAGGGGTGGGTGAGCGGGGCCAGAGGGCCCTGATGAGACACTGGCACTTGGGAAGGCTCATATGAGCCAATCCAGTCAGCCCTAGGTTGGGCCATTTTAGAAAGGAGGGGCCTGTGGGCCAGGTTGGTGCCACACAGGGGACATGGAGGGCTGAGGAACCCAGCGCACCATCACTGTAATACCCTTTCCTTGGATCTCCTCCCCCAACATGCCCAGTGGCCAGTTAGAAAGAGTGGCTGCAGAAGTCCCCCACCCCATGACCTCTGCTGGCTGTGACTTGCCGTCATCAATGCAGCAGGCTTCCGAGTAGCCCACCTGTGGGCTCCCATGTTCCCCCATCAGCGTTTCTGGGCCTCCACATTCCTAGAGGCCTCTGAAGCATTTTGTGGCAGGTTGATGTACCAGGACCCGTTTCTGCATCAGCAAGGATGCAGTGGGCAGGGCTACAGTCAGGGCAGTACTCCTCAGGGCAGCGTGAGGGACAAACTTCCTGCTTCCATTTAGGATGCTGACCTTTTCTCTCCTTTTTGTCAACAGACTCTTCTGAAGTCCAAACCTATGTCATTGCCCGGTCTTTAGCTGAGCCTCAGTCCCCAAGCATCAGGCAGGGAGGAAGGTCCCTAAGGCAGGGTCTACATCGCTGGTCTTCTGTCCTTTGCAATGGAATTCAGAGCTCCATCAGGTGACTGAGGGGGGCCTGCAGGGTCTGTTTAGTCTGAATCTGCTGCCTGTGGAGCTACACCACCCACAGGGTCATGAAATCCTAGGACAGTCCCTGGCCTATACATGGGTACCTGTGTTGTGCTGTCCCTAGGTCAGAGGATACTTGATAGCCTCTAGGAGTGAGGAGCATCCTGCTAGGAGTGGAAACCTATTGTAGCTAGAGTTTTTCTCTCCAGGTCCCACCAAACTCTGGCAGTCCCGTAGCTCACTTATAAAATAAACATACAGACGCTTATATTATTTAAACTGCTCGGCCATTAGCTCAGGCCTACCATTGTCTAGCTCTTACTCTTAGAATTTCTGTTAATCTATATGTCGCCACGTGTTCCGTGGCTTTACCTGTTGCCTTTACATGCTCCCTGGATGGCAGGCTGGCGTCTCCTCCTCTCCGCCTTCCTGTTCTCTCAATTCTCCTCTCTGCTAGTCCTGCCTATACTTCCTGCCTGGCAGCCCATGCAGATGGTCTTCTCCAGCTCAGAAAGTGACAGTTGGGGCTCTTGTTCTGGGACATCCCCAGGGTCCCCCTGCCCTCAGACACAGTGAGCAGGGATGCTTTTGTGTTCTCCAAGCACCAGCGCCAAAGCAACGGTCCCATGAGGAAGCGGGAGGTATCCACCGAGTGTCAGAAGCTCCTACTGTATGTCATCCCCATTTGATACAGGACGGTAGGCTAGGAGAGGTGCAGGGACCCCTCTGGTGTCACCAGGTCCAGGAGTGCCTGACCTGGACTTTGCTCAGGGCGTAGGGCTTGGGGAAGCACTCAGCTGTTAGTCCTTCTTGCTTCTGCAAGTGGATATGGGAACTGCCAAGCAGGCAGCTAGCAAGAGTGGAGAACTGCAGGGCTGGATGGGGACCGAGCAGGGGCCACTATCCTTGGGTCACTCAGTGGGGGCAGAATCAGGATAGTAGGGAACCATCCCCCTCACCTTAAGGCCAGGCAAGGCCAGGTTCTTCTGGGCAGCAGGCTTTTAAGGTCATCCCTTCGTAAATGGCAGGAGGATATCCTCATCCTACAGAGACTTCGGAAACAGGAGTGACAGCCAGGTGCTGGCTCAGCACATTTGAAGGTGGAAATTCTCCCCATCTAGGTACCTTTCCTGGCCTCCAACAGCTGGCAGGGCTTAGCCGTGTGCCCAGAGACACCAGCAGCAGCTGTCCACACTGTGGGGAGCATGGCACACAGCAGGCGTGGGCCATGGGACTGCTGTGTCCCAGGCCCATCTCAGATCCTGGAGCTGTAGAAGGAAAAAAGTCACCTTCTATCCCTGGGAGGGAACTGACTTCAGCCGGGACACTCTGATGGAGAGGACCCAGGCGTGGGTTTACCCGGGCAGAAGGGAGAGTGCTCACCGCCTAGCAACTGGTACAGGTGAACAGCCAGGTGAGGGCGGGGCCCACTAGGCCCGTTGACTTGTCCCATTGCTGTCATTTAGACAAATCCAGGATCCCACCATTTGGTCACTGTTCTTTTTTTTGTTTTTTTTTTTTTTTAAAGATTTGTTTATTTATTATGTATACAGTGTTCTGTCTGCATGTATCCATGCAGGCCAGAAGAGGGCGCCAGATCTCATTACAGATGGTTGTGAGCCACCATGTGGTTGCTGGGAATTGAACTCAGGACCTCTGGAAGAGCAGTCAGTGCTCTTAACCGCTGAGCCATCTCTTCCAGCTCCTGGTCACTGTTCTTTAACAGGTGGCAAGGGCCTGGACCATGTCTTGGCGTAGTCCATACTCACTGAGATGTCCATCTTGTAGGCATCTCATAAATACCTCTCAGATGTAACTGTGCATCCCTGGGGAAGCTGGGGGGTGGTCTTGTTTTTCCAGAAGCCCACCATCTGGTTGGGAAAGACAGACACATCACAGTCCAATGCAAGTGGTGCATGATGCGGACCTACAACACCAGCTACCCGAGAAAGAGGCGGAGATGGAAAAACGGCAAGGGTGAGGTCATCCTGGGATGCCCAGTGAGTCGCAGGCCAGTCTGAGGAATTTAGTGAGATCCTGTCTCCAAGTCAAAAGGAGAAACAAGGCTAGGGGTTGGTGTAGCTCATGGTGGAGCCACTTTCTTAGCATGTGCAAGACTCTGGCTTCGGGGGCCAGTACTGTGATAAGAGCAACAAAAACACAGGCTGCTACTTCTCTTGGTTAGTCCCCATGACAAGACATGAGCTGGCATCATTCCCACCCTCCTGTGTGGCTGGGGCCAGTTTTAAAGCCACAGAAGAAGCCAAGGTTGTCACCACGTGCTGGTCTCAGACTCTGGGTGGAAGAGAGGGTGTGCTGACTTTTAGATGGTGATGATGATGATGATGACCATGCCAGGAGATGGAGGGACCCTGGGCTCTGGTATGGCAGGATGGTGGTCCAGTCCTTTGGAAGATGCAGCCACTAGGTATGTGTGACCTGGGGCAGAACAGAACAGGGTTTGGGGAAGGGAGGCAGTAAAATTAAGTTGGCTAGCAAGGCCCCTTTAGCTGCCATGGTGGGGAGCATGTGAGAAACAGCTGAGGAGGGTGGGGAAAAAAATCCAGCAAGAGTTTTAAGGGATTAAGTTGGGAGTATAGACACTCAGAGCTCTGAGAAGTGCAAGGATAAGTATCAAGGCATAGGCAGCTGTCTACTCACCCACCCACCCACTCCCCTACCCACTTATTTACTAATCCATCTACTTACTCATCTGCCTACCCACCTACCTTTCCATCCATCCATCCATCCATCCATCCATCCATCCATCCATCCACCCATCCATCCATCCATCCACCCACCCACTCACCCACCCTCTATCCGCCAATTCATCTACTCACCCACCTCTCCACCAATCCATCTGTCCACCCATCCACACATCCACTCACCTTTCTATCCATTCACCCACCCACCCACCCACCCACCCACCCACCCACCCACCCAACTATCCATCCATCTACCCACATATCCATCTTTCTGATTACTCAATCCTGCATCCACCGACCCATACACATCACCTCTGGATACCCACTTGTCATCATTTCCCAGGATGCACAGACGTGGAAACTTGAATCCATGGTGAGGCTTCTCAGTGTAGTCAGGGAAGCCGGACCTAACTGCTCTGAGGATGGAAGGAAGCTGCAAAGTGCAAAGCCACCCTGAACTGACTGACCAGGCCTGGCAGGCTTCCTGGAGGAGGGAAGTTTTGAGTTCCATTGCCCCCTGAGCAGATCCAGTGACTTGCAGGAACTCAGTTGCAATGGCCAGCCTGAATTATCTTGTCATCTTTCTAGTGACACTGCAGAGATCTTGTGTATAGGTTTATAACAATAGCATGGTATGTTGACACCCTTGACAGAGCCCCCCAGTCTACCTGTGGATTTGTGGGGAGGCCAAAAGGCTGAAGAGAGAATTCTAACAGTGTGTAAAATTGATTACAACACCTTTATGCATATATATATATATATATTTCACATGTCATTACCTGCTGTGGGAAGAGTCTCTGCACTTAGGGTATGGGGAGAAGCAATTAAACTTGGGGATACACTCAAAGGGAACGGGTGAAGGTGTGACACCAGTGGCAGTTGTGTTCACTAATAAACCACCAACATCAAGTTGCACAATGGCTGGACCATACAGGACATCCCAGGAGCTTTGAGCGCTGTCACCTGCTCTTTCTCCTGGGCATGCAAGGACACACACAGAGCCCCATGACACCAGCAACACTGGGGGCACTGAGCTGAATCCCCAGGGAACTCCTGATGGTGACATATAAGCCTAGACAGACTCCAGGCTTAGGGCTGGGACAGGCAGAAGGCCCAAGAGATGCAGGGATCCTGAATGGAGGCTCCTAGGAGACAAATGGCCACAGTGGCCCAAGACTAGCTGGAAGATGCTTGAGAAGATGCTTAGGAAAGGACACAGTGCCGGCCCCTGTGACCTGTCGCACCCATCTATACAGCAAGGCTGAGAGGATGAGCTGCCTCCTGGTAGCAGGATAGCAGGCGCACAGCAGCTTTTCACTGAGGGCAGTAGGGAGCCAGAGCAGGGTTGTGAGCAAGGGAGTGACGCTTTGCACTGGAGTTTCATAGACCTCTTTGTGCTATATTTAATTGATAACTCAGGGGCTAGAGAACGGAGTTAGGGTAAGGCTTGATGGTTGTCGCACAAGTCCATGTGGGGGAGAGTGAGGTGTGGGTCAAGGGGCACCTGTGGGTATCAAGGGGAGTGTATGGGAGCAGCAGCTGAGAGCTGAGGAGAACAGCTTTGCTCAGTGAGGCCAGCATGCTGATGATGGGGAGCCTGTCTGGTAAGGGTGGCCAAGCCCGTGGTGGCAAGGTGGCTTCTTCCCATCACTCTCAGCCCTGCCCCCATGCTGTCGCACAAGCCTCCTGCCCTGAGCTCCAACCCCAGTTTTGGGAAGAGGCCTTGGGAAGGCTTGCTGACATCCACTGGGGGAGGTCCCAGGCATTCCCACCCCTTACCCACATTTCCTGTTGCATCTGAGGCCTGTCCTGCTATGCAGGTTCTGCTGCAGAGTCCCCAAGCTGGCTGAGGTGTCTCTCACAGGGACGGTAGGATCTTGGCGCTACAACTGCGATAGTTAATCTTCATTGTCAACTTGACTGGCTTAGAACGCCCTGGGTGCGTCTGTGAGGGTGTCCCAAAGGTTTCACGGAGAAGATCCATCCTGCATGTGGAGAGGCACCAGCTCAGGGGCCTGAGTCCCAGAGTGAGTGAAAAGGAGAAGCCAGGCTGCCTGTGCACCAGCATTTGCCTCACCTCTGCTTCCTGACTACAAACGGACGGACGGACAGATGCAATGCGACCCACTGCCTCATGTTCCTGACACCATACCTTCCCTCCATCACAGACTAAACCTTCTGAAATCGCAAGGCTCCCTCCTCCCTCTGATTCCTTCCCTCCTCCCTCTGATTCCTTTCAAGGATTTGCTCACAGCCACGAGGAAGGTGCCTAAAATAGAAAACTGGTGCTGAGAAGTAGGGCTGACACTGTGATAAGCCTGACTGTGTGGTTCTCAGAACTTTGGGACCCGTTTGTGGGAAGGGTGCGGAGCAGTTTGGAGTTAACAGGCTAAGGAAGCCCCAGAGTGCTGTAAGTCCACTTTAGTGGGATCGCGAAGTTTCAGAGGGGCAGTGGGACTCTATCAGGAACTGGGCTAGACCCGTGTACTTGGCCAAGAATCCAGCTTCATTCTGTCCATGTCCTGAGACCTTGGATGAGACTGGACTCCAAAGTAAAGACTGATTTGTTAGATCAACCTCAGAGTCTTTGCAAGGAGGGCCTGAAAGGCCATTGCATGCAGCTCTGAAGATGAATCCTAAATGGCCATGAAGATCCCAGAATATTGGAAATGCCCGGGCCATGGGACATCCACCAAGGAAAGCTGCAGGCATGGAGTGAGGCTGGCCCCAAAGAGAGGTCAGATATGCAGAGGGGTCAGAGCGAGGAAAGCAGGGTGGCCCAGGGCTGTTGGCACGCAGATAATTCCATCCTGAGTCCCAGATGCCAGCTATGGATCTGTAGTGTTTGGCATTCGCCTCACGGGATCTGAGTCTTGCTTCGGTCTGACCTTTCCCTGCTGTGTTCCCATTCATCCCTTTTGGAATGAGAACATTTGCTCTGTGACACCATTAGAAATGTAACTTGGTTTTTGGGGTTTTTATAGGGGTTTGTGGGTAGGAGATTGCCTAATCTCAGAAGAGACTTTGGGCTTTTGAACGGTGTTTTAAACTTTTAAAGGCTATGGGAACTTTTAGAGACGGACTAAACACATCTTGCTTTATGAGATGGAAGGGAGACTTTACAGGCCAGGGCGGAATGCTGTGAGTTAAAGTGATGTGTTTGTGTCAAGTTTGTGAGGGATGGAGCAGCAACTGCTCACTTCCATCATCAACTTGACTGGATTTAGAATCACCATGGAAACGCACCCCTGAGTTTGTCTCTTGGAGTGTTTCCAGAGAGGTTTCACTGAAGAGGGAGGACCCATCTTGAATGTGAGCATCACCATTCTCTGGGCTGGGGTTCTGGGCTGAATGACGAGAAGAGAGGAAACTGAACACCGGCGATTATCTTCTCCGCTTCCCATGGGCACAAAGTGAGCAGCTGCCTCATGTTCCTGCCTCCAAGTTCCTTCCTTGCCTTGACGGGCTGTCCCCTCAAACCGTGAGCCAAAACAAACCCTTCCTAAAGTTGCTTTTGTGGAGCACTGGTCACGGCAACAAGGAAGGGTGCCAGACTCTGGCCCCAAAGCATGCTGCTTCTCAGCCTTGGCTAGTTTGTGAGGTGGGGTTGGTAAAGATGGCGGCCACCTCACTGTAGGGCGGATGACGCCGGACCCCGGCTTGAGTGCTGTTACCCAATATGTGGCGCCAACAGCAGCTTTGGCTGTAGTCACAAATAAAATGAGGACATTTTGCTCAATGGCAGCATCCACTGCATAGGATTAGGACAGTGGAAAAGCCCCCATGTCTAGCGGCATTGCAGGCAGCGAGGTCCCTGCGGATCTGTGGTACCGGGGTAGAGAACGTACGGCATGGCCACTGTGGAGCTGGGTTCTAGGCACTGGGTACTGGCTGTGTAACCAGCACCGCCTGACTTGATATTGTTCTTTTGGATTGTGTGGTCTGTGATCACCAAGGAGTTAAGAGGGGCCAGTCCGCTATGCCCTTCCAGTCACAGACTTGCCCTTTCTCTACTGACCACATCTCTCGGTGCCATCATTTTACCTTACACTTGAGTCACTAGTATGGATTTGCTCATTGTGACCCTAGGAGCAACAGGCCGTCCTACTATGGGACATTTGCATTGTGACATAGTTTCCTTATGTCCTTGTTCTCCATGGCATCCCTGCCATCAAGTGACCCGTGAACCTATTGTCTCCAGGGATAATGCCAATGCATAGCTGGGAGCCCTCCACACAGGGGAGCTGATGCACATGAAGTGGTGAGCTCTGGGCCTGTATCTCTAGAGGGCTGGGGATGGTGAGGGCCATCGGCATCCCAGTGTCTTGCCAAGGCCCTGGTAGATGCAGACACACCTCAGGTTCTCCAGGAAGGAGGAGTGATGAGTCTGGTTCTGAGATGAGGTTGCTAAGGAGGAAAGCGACTTGTCCCCAGTGACATGTTCCGGGTAAGTGGCAGACCCAAAGGCCGGGGCTGACTTTGTAGCTGTCACATCTGGAAGGGACATGAAGGTCGCATGGCAGCTCAGAGCAGGGTAGCCTGGGGCAAGTACCCAACTCTCATCTTCAGGCTCCTCATTTGCAGTTAGTCTCAGCATTTCCTAGAGTCACTGATGGGCTGTGACTCTGGTTCCATCTTGGCAGGTGGCTCCAGGATGCTCCCACGGTGCTTCGGGGCAGAAGGCAGCCTGTCTCCTTTGTCTGGGATCCAGTAGTCAAGGGAGACTGGGAGCCAACCATGAATGAGTCTGCCTGTACAGCTCTGGCCCCTTGCATGGCTTAGGTGGGGAGGGCTAGGTAAGGAGGGCTAGATAAGGGTACCTCTTAGCCTCCAAGGTTGGAGTCTGCTGTGTGACCTTGAGAGAGATACTTAACCTCTCTGATCCTCTGTAGCCTTTGCTATGTATAACTCATACCTTGGTGGTGGGCTGGTAAGACTCAGGAGGAAACAAGTAAAGGGACCTAGGCCTGGCCAAGGTATGTGAACCTAGGCTCTGAACATCAGCATTTCCTTTCATTCCCATGCTCCAGAGGAACCGAGGCTTGGCTGGTAAATCAGCTAGGAAAAACCCTCTGACAGAGCCTGTGGATGCCCCTAGGCCATTGGCCATGACACACCCTCCCTCAGCCTTCCACCCCACACCCCACCAGGCCTTTTGGAAGTTTAGAATCTTCACATATATGAGCCACTGTGGCTGGCCAGTGGTCAGTTGGCTGGCCAGTGGTAAGTCCATGGTTTGCTCTATGCTGGGAGTCTCTCCAGAACAGAATCCAAGCCTTTCACTCCCTGAGCGGTACAGAAACACAATTTTTTAGTGATGAAGGTTGCTGGGGAGGCCAAGCCAACAGTCTAGGGTGTTGAAGAGGCTTGGAACCCCATGGGGCCCTGGTGCTTGAGCCCTTGAACCCTGGATAGCCTGCATCCCCATGCCTGGGCAGAGTCATCCAGAAGCCAGCATGGCCGAGCTTGCCAGAGCCTTGCACTGTTGGCTGGCAGTTAGCATGGAGCAAGCTGGGAAGTTGAGGTCTAGAAGGCAGAGAGACATGCCCCTATTCCAGGGCCTTGGGTAGCAGCCTGGAGAGAGTGGAGGTGCCTCATGTGTGACTCTATGCAAGTCACATAACATCCCTGGGCTTGCTCTGTTCTCTACCAGGAACTCAGAAGTGACTTCCGTGACAGGTGTGAAGATTTGAGGGGTATCTGAGTGGTACTGGGAGCCGGGATAGAGCACCCTTCCCGGCTTTCAGTTAAACAGACATGCTATTGCGCCCACCCTCTCACCTAACCCTAGAGGGCAATTTCCAGCCCCAACAAGCAGGTCAGAGAGAGCGGCAGAGTGTCAGGCTGTGACGTGAAACCACATAGCCAAGCGGAGGCTCCCGTTCTGGTCAGGGGTGCCTTGCTTGGCCCTTGGAAACTTAAGACAGCTGGCTTGTGGAGCTAAGCCCACCACAATAACCTTCTAAGATAGAGCCCCCTCCCCCACGAAGGGGTAGCCCAGGCCAATGGGAATCCTGAGATTGCTCCTCCTGCCCAGTATCTGTGCTGTGTGGCCTGGGGCCAGTTAGACAATTTCTCTGAGCCCCCTTCCCATAGCCTAAACACAAGGTTGGCCCTGGACCTGCTCCCTGTACTCCTCAAGGACACTTGGTGAGCCAGGAAGGCTTCTATTTGTGCCAGGGGCATAATTAGTCTTATGTTGGCACCAGGATTCTGGGTCTGCCAAGGAGAGTCAGGACTGGGTGGAGGTTAGGTCTGTGGCTAGGGTTCACAGCCAGCCAGCTGATATACGCCCTGTTCATTTTTGTGGTCTCTGGACTGGGTCTGTGCTGCTTCCGTGGGAAGAGGAGATGAGCTGTGAGAGCCACCAGCTGTGGAGAATCCAAACCCACATGGACCAAATGAGGGAGGTTGCCACTGCCCATACAAACCAATGTCCCCAAGGCCTGGGCTGGCCTTTCCCAGCACGAACTCTTCCTGTTGCGAGTAAGCAGTGAGAATTGGGGCTTTGGGAGACCCTCTGACTGGGTCACCAGCTGGCACACGGTGAGCTAGGGCTCAGGCCCAGGGTTCAGAGTGTCACTGAAGCCTGCGTGGAAGGCCACACCTTGGCTTCTCACCCCCATTGTCAGCTTGTCACCTGGAAGCTGTTTGTGAGGACAGGCTGTAATAGCACCTCCCCTGGACTTGTTACAATTTGGTGTACATTCCACCCTGAGAATGGAGCCTAGTGCTTCCTGGGTATGTGTTGGGGGGTGGGGTGGGGAACTATCAGTGAAGGCACAGATGGGGAAACTGAGGCATGACACTCACCCCCAGGAGCTCTTGTTTTCCAGTTTGGGGCAGTGAAGTAGGAGCCCTATCCATTGACTTCTTACTGACCCTAGAGGCAGATGCCCCCTGGTAGCCTGATGTCCTACATAGCAGGGCCTGACTTGGGCAGCTCAGTGAACTGGGAGCCTGAGGTCCCTTGCTGCTTCCTCTGATGGTGGCAGTTCCTTGTCTTCCTAGGATAAACACCAGACCAGGGCCCACTCCACAGGCTAGACCACAGGTCTGTAAAGCAGGGGGCTAGCAGGTCAGGGCTCTGCTGGCTCAGTTCCGTTGCGGTGGGACAGGTGAGCTCTCAGGCAGGATGTCTTCAGAGGCCACAGGCATGAGCCTTTCCTGAGTACGCTGGTTAGAAAGTTAGGCTTGGCATACCACCAGCATCCCTTGGTGGCCCTCACAGTCAGCGGCAGACAGACATCCAACAGGCTCTGGGGTTTATCTGCTCAGGCCACACAGGCTGTCATAATGGTATCCTCAGGTGGAACCCAGGCCCTTACACTTACAAAGTCCTGCCTCCCAGAATGCCCTTAGCCTCTCCCTTCCTCGCCTGGAGAACCTCATCAGCATCTGCGGGTCTCACACCCAGCCCCCCCCCCACATTGGGACATTGGGGTCATCTTCTGTTCTTAAGGGCTCATGGGGTATAGTCATCACACCTCATAGCTTCCTCATCCTACACTCAATAGATCAACATCCTTTGTAATGTCTGCACCTTTCTTCCTGGCTGTAAAGTCCCAGGTCAGCTGCGGGGTGGGGGTGGGGGGGCTATCTTGAACCTGGGTGAGTCATGAGCGCCTGCCTTAGCTGTGAGCAATGGGAGCCGCCCTGCCTCACCTCCTTCAGGACTAGCAGGGAAAGTGGTTATGACAGCTGCAGTCAAAAGGGAGAAGGCCAGGAGAGAGGGGAAGATTGGGAATCTCCGAGGAGTTCCAGTGTAGACAATCAGGTCTTCGGCCATTCTGCAGGGCGTGTGGTCTGGGAGGTTTTCTGGACCTCGGGGGCCAGTTCTCTAAGTCTGAGCTCCCAAGTCCCCAAGATGGCTGTGGCATGTGCATCCTGTTCACTTCAGTGTGTCTGACCTGGTTAGTCAGCTGCATGTACCTCCCTGATATGTGCAGTGAAGCCAGGGACACACGCAGCCCTGGAAGTACCATGGGAGAGAGAGCCTGGCTCAGGGCTGATACCACAGCTGGCTTTCTAAGCCTCTGAGCAGTCTGGCTTTGCCTGGCCTGTTCCTACAGCACAGGGAGGCCACGGCTATGCTGGGGTCTGTGGCCCCAGAAGACACGGGGAAACATGCAGCTGTGGGTAGCTGGTCTCACCTTCTGACCCAGGCAGAAGGGCAGCCGTGGCCAGTCGGCTTTGCCTAGGGTGCGTAATCTCCCACCAGGAAGCCATCCAGGGCTCCTCCAAGTACTTGTTCTAGGACAGGTCTCTCATCCTTTGTGGATAAGCAAGCCAACAGGCACCCCCATCCCCCAGTGCAAGGACTAGAAAGTCCCATGGAAAGTCTCGTGGTCCAGCATGTGTCTGAAGACAGAGCTGAGGCCTGGTGCAGCCTTATCCTTACTCTAGACTTCTTGAGCTCTATGTGTATTGTACACCGGGGAATTGGGGCCCAGGGTTAGAAACCCTAAAAGCTTGAAGAGGAGGAAGGAAGGGACTGACGGTCCCTGGAAGGTGGGGGCCACTCCCTGAAGGAAGTCTGGGAGAGACATGTCACAGCTGGGGAGTCAGCTGGCTCTTGCCCCCTGGGGCTGTGCCTCCCCCTCAGCCTTCCCCAGGAGGATTCCAGAGAGAGCAGGGTGGAAAGCCTTATGCCCCCAACTTCTAATTAAATGGCAACGATTTTGACGTGGCAGGTGATCTTCTCGGGAAGCCTGGCTTTAAATTTAGCTTCCTCCCCAGCCAGCCCTTTGAAAAGGCTGCACTCCACGGAGAGAGAGCATGAGTCATCGTCAGGCCGGCCCGCCTGCCGGTCGCCTGCCTGCCTGCCTGCCCGGTGAGCAGTTGCTTTTGCGGGGGAGCAGGCCTCCCGAAGGCTGAGAAATAGTAAATAAGGCTGGGGGATGAGGGTTGCTGCTGGGGTGCAGAGCAGGGCTCCCCATTGCAGATGCCCAGATGGGGTGAGAGCGGCTGTTTGGTCAGCTCTGAAGAGACCAAACCCACCTCTCAGCTCAGCACCGGGTGGAGGAGGGGACTCAGTCCAGAAGTATTGATGGCTCCAGAGATGACCCGTGAGCTGCCTGCCTCTCCTGGTCCTCCCTGCACCCTGTTCTGCAGATGCAACACAGAGGAGGCTGGGAAACACTCCCCTCTCCCCTTGGTACCCCAGTCCCACTCCTGAGTCTGTTGTTGGCCCCTCAAGGGCTGGCAAGATGGCTCAGTGGGTAAAAGTCTTCCTGCCAAGCCAGACAGACCTGAGTTTAATCCCTGGGACCCACATAGTGGGAGGAGAGAACTGACTCCTGAAAATCCTCCTCCAACCTCCACATGTGCACCATGGCATGTGAGTGTGTGCGCACACACACATATGCACACACAGATTAAGTCAATAAAATGGAATAAGAGGAGGAGAAATGGAGGCCAGGGTGTGGCTCCGTTGGTAGAGTGTGCGTCTAGCACGCGCATTAGATTCCGTCCCCAGCAACACATAAACCGTGCCTGGTGGTGCATGCCTATAATCCTAGCCCTTGGAGAGTGGAGGCAGGAGGATTAGGAAGTTCAAGGTCACCCTCGGTAATCTGAGACCAGCCTGGGCTATTTGAGACCCTGTCTAAAAAGAGCAAAAAAGAAAAGAAGAAATAGGTGTGCATGGGGTTGAGTTAAAGATGCCGAGACAGGAGGTTGACAGGGATAGCTGGGGTAGCCCCTGGTGCAGGCTGAAGCAATACAGCCACCAGCGAAGGATCCTGGGGTCACCGGGACTGCAGGTGCAGGAAGGGCCCTCTCCTGGAGCCCCTCAGGGGAATACAGCTCCTCAGACACACCTTGGTCCGGGGCCAGCAGAACTGTTGACTTAGGCTTCAGAACGGTAAGGAACGGAAATAGATGTGTGAGATGTTAGGCTGCTTCGTGCGTGGTCATTATTATAGCAACCACAGGGCACTGGGATGCGGAAGCAAGCGACGGTGAAGTGGGGTGGGGCCAGGCAAAGGACAAAGCCTCCTTCTCTCTAAAGGACAGGAGGGCACTGGCGGGGCCCAGGACCTACTAAGCCAGTGCTTGCTTGTTGGGCTCATGTGACTGATGTGATGTGGTCTGTCGTTAATCTTCCCACTGGTCCTGGTGGTCATTCTACTTCACAGATGAGGAAACTGAGGCTTGGGGAGGCTTAGGGACTTTGTTCAAGGTCGGGACATCTGCACAATGGGGGTGGGGTGCGGGGTGGGCGCAGATTCAGGCCCTGTACCTGTGGAGGAAGGTACATGTGTAGGGAGGTGTGAAGGACCTCATGGGCACAGGCTGGCCTCGGTGTGGCTGGCACAGGCTGGCTGCAGAGGAAGTGGTCAAGGGTTGGAGACGGGGGCCTGGGCTGTGTCCTGTGGAACTGGGCTGGCCAAAGGCCAGACATCAGCTATCACTAGCAACCTGTGAGGTTCAGGGCAGTGAGCCCCACATGTCTTCAGGGTGCCTACATCCATTGCAACATGAGCCTGATCTGCATCCATGTTGGAGGGAGAAAGAGGACACCTCCACCCAGAATGCACCACCACAGATCCCTTTCACCCAAGATAGCCTGCTCCACACGTGAGACACATGCAAGCATGCCATACCTGGAGGCTACATGGGAGTATGTGGCAAAGTGAGTTCCCCATTCATCCCACGCCCCCTGTGTCCAAATATCTGTTGACACATCCCCTCAGCTACCATCTACACCATGACGTACTCACCTCACCTAACACACACCACACATTTACACACACACACACACACACACACACACACACACACAAAACCTGCTACATCCAGCTCCCTGCGCACACCAGATACATCATACACACACCACACCACACCTAACGCCCCATCACACCACATATGCAAATACCCCATACCATACCATAAAACACACAAGCAGATGTATATGCAGACAACACACACAAACATAACACAGTCCCAACACACACAACATATACTACACAATACCCACGCCTGACACACACGTATGAGATATCACCCACAGGCATCCCACACAGTGTATCACATCTACACCCTGATCCCCCCAGCATGCTCTGCTCCCCCCAGCATGTCCAGCTCCCTGCTGTCCACATGGGAGTGTTTCCGGTCTCAGCCTCCACGGCTTGAGAGCTTGAGGCCAGGGTCTCAACAGAGCCCGAGAGCCCAAATCTTACCTAGGCCTGCTCCTACCAGGACCTGCAGTTGTCTCAGTATCTCTGGTCCCCATGCTGCTATGGAACGGTCAGAGAGCTCAGAGGGGCTTCCTGCCATCTTTGACCTCAGCTGAAGTAGGGTCTTCCTTCTTTGGAAGGAGAGGTTTGTGCCAGCCAAAGGCCATGTGGCCAAGAAGGAACACAGAGTCGCTTTGGTTTATGTCCAAAACCCTGTGTGCTGGGGACCCCTCCCTTCTATGCCCTCCTCCAGTTACCAAGCAGGCTTTCCCACCCAGGCCCTCTCCAGAGCCTGGCCTTACCTAGCCTAGGCAGCTTTGGTGCCCTGGTCATTGGCTAAGGCAGTTCCCAAGGGTAGCCCTGGTCTCAGGTGGGTCCTGTGAGTCAGTCCGGGTTATATCCATGAAGGGGACAAGGGCTCGGATACTGACAGATGGAAACCAAGGCCTTGGCTGACACAGGCTTGGGTGAGAGACCGTTCTGGTCCTTCCCATCTGGCACCTCTCAGAACCCCCTTAGCCTCAAAAGCAGCCAAAGTGCCAGGCAGGTTCCAGCATGCCATGGGGCTCTTTCTAGAGCCTTCAGAAAGTTCAGTCTGATTCTACAGTAAGGAGGGGGGGTCTGTTCTGGAAGGATCCCTCCCCATCTATGTGGGCACCTGGAGAGATGAGTGAGGCTGATGGACTTCAGTTTGGGCCTTCGTTCTGCCCCTTGTCAGCTGTGTGGCTCTAAGGTACTATCCTGACCTCTCTGAGCCTGTCTGTCTGTCTGTCAGGACAGTGGAAAGGGACCACTGAGTGCCGTGGAAAGGAGTAAGTTCAGAGTAGGCAGGGCTCAGGCCAGTTTTCCTTGAGGTTCCACGGAGGTCTCAAAAATCAAAGGTGACCCGGAAATGTGGGAGGCAGCAGTTTGGGCCTGGAGGGGTGGATCTGGGGCAGGGTGTCTGTCTTTCCAGGTGCTCAAGAGTCTTCCCCTTCTTCAGTGAATAGTAAAGATGCTCTGTCCTGGCTGTCCCCTGAGAGGAATGCAGGTCCACCCTGAGCTACCCACAGGCCTTTCTGAGGTTGTCCAGGCCTTGGGAAAATAGAGGCCCACAGGCTTGAGGGTGGAGTCCAGCACCTCCCTGCCCTTCAGGTTGGAGATGAAATGGGGGTGAAGTCAAAACTAGGGGTGTTCTGGGGAGAGACATAGGGTGAGGGCTTAGATCCAGGTAGGTCTCGGAGGCTAGGGAAGCAGGGCTTTTCACCAAGGAAACTCCAACCAAGTCAACCGCCTGACTCAGGGGTGGCAGGCAAGATCTCTCAGCCCCGGGCCAGAGATGTGCACCGTGTAGGTGAGGTCAGAACGCCACTGACTGCACCGAGCAGGGGTCTGTCCTGGGAGGAGAAGAGGCTGGATCCTGCAGGCAATAGCTGGTATTGGAGTCTTTCGGAGGAGTCTTTCTTTCTCGGAGCAGGTATCCGTCTGGGAAGCAGGTGGGAAGGAAGAGATAAGGGGAATTGAGGAGAATCCCCTGGTGGAGGTTGGGGACGGGGAGAGGGCAGGGAAGGAAGAAACTGGAGGAGAGGAAGAGGGGGAGACGGAGTGGGAGAGGAAAAAGTAGAAAGCTAGGAAGAAAGCGAAAGGATGAGAGAGAGGGAAGAAAGGGGAGGGTGAGGAGAAAGAGCCAGAAGAGAGAGATGGAGGAAAAAAAAACAAAGGCGGAGCG